>JAWQFJ010002515.1:12500-27500 GCA_034096865.1 Theodoxus fluviatilis | reverse complement strand
ACACTTGCTTTGCTGGATGTCTCTATATTTACGGAAGTTTCGGTACTTGTTTCAGGGTTCGTAGTAATTTCGTTCGTCTCATGACCAGCAGTCGCTTCACTCTGTGTCTCACGCTTAGTGACGGCCTCAGTGGATGTTCCAGGGATCAAGCTTGTTGTACTCAGTGTTTCAAACTTTGTGGTTCCATCGGTAAATGTCGCGCGACCTGTAGTTGTCTCGCTCGATGTCACAGGGGGCAAACTTTCATTCGATGTGCCAGTACTCACGCTTGTGTCACCTGCATTCTCTCCATCATAACCAGTCGTGGACGCAGAAGAATGAACTTCAGTTGTCAGATAAGTGATTCCAGTTACCTCAGTAGAAACATCCAGTCCCTGAGATTTCTCCGTAGAAGTTTCCTGCCTTTTCTCAGTCGTTGTGTCTGTTTTGGTCGAAGTTTCCTGAACCTTTTTGGGCTCTGCGGTCGTTCCAGGACTTGGACTCGAGTCAATGCTGCCTGCAGGTGTTTCGGGACATGGTTTACCTTCTCCACTCGAGTTCTTTGAGTCCTGCGCTGTCTTTGTGGAAGTGTCTAGGTTGCTGGGGGCGTCTGTGGTTGTCATGTCACCGTTGTCAACGTCGGCTTTGTCGGTCGGCGTTTCTTGGCTGAAGCCAGGAGCAGAGGTGGAGCTCCCATCGCCTGTTGACACTGCGGAAGTGGCGTGTGTGCCGGAACCGCCTGATGACGTCCCAGATCCGGTTCCGCTTCCGCTTCCGGTTACCGAGGTAGTTTCAGGAACAGTAACTCCGCTGAAACTGAATCCGGAAATACCAACAGGTGTTCGATCATCCTCGGAGATCGTCGAAGTCTGCTCTCCCAGTTGTGACGCGGTTGAGTGTGAGTTCGCCGAATCGCTTGCAGTCTTCACAGTCGTTGTACCAGTTGCATCCTCAACTCCACCAGAGGTTGAGGCACCGTTGTTTTGCGACACACCCGTAGGGATTCCTTCCAGGGGAGCTGTGGTGTGCGACAGGACGTTGTCAGTGCCTGTTAGAGGAGGCTGGGATTCCGTAGTCCAACCAGAGACCAGAGAGACGCCCATAGTGATGATGTCCGACAGACTGGTGATGTGCACAGCGGGGGTAACGCTGGCACCCTCGGAGATCGGGTTGGCGCTAGCGGTGGTGGCCCTGTCGTCAGGGCCCATCCATACGTCTGAGACCATTCCCTGTCCGCCAGTACCTTCTCCTTGGCCCTGCTGGTCTTTGGATGTCGTCATGGCAGGGTTCTGTGTTGCGTCCCGACTAGGCGTCGTTCTATCCGAGGAGAGCGTTTCAGTCGGAGAGGAAGAGGAATCCTTCACAGCTGCAGTGGTGACATCACCAGAGACATCCTGTTTTTGCGTAGATGACATTTGAGGAGAGGAAGAACTCTCCTGAGACGAAGCTTTAGTGACGTCAGCAGTGGTCTTGCTCCAGTCGTCAGTGACGTCATTTCTGGCAGTTGACGTCAGCAGTGATTGATTGTCAAGTGACGTCATGCTCCCTACACTGGCCGTACCGTTGGATGACGTTTGACCACCAGCTGTTGCGTCGACTGTGGTTGGGGCATCTGTGGTGGACGCTGGGATGAGCGAGTCTGGGAAGGAGCATCCTTGGAACTCGTAGAATGGCTGCAGGGACTGGTAGAGCATGATGTTTATGACGTCAGCAGCGGCCTTGCTGCAGATTGTCTCGATCGTCTCGACCACACACAGGTTGTAGTCGTTGGAGCGCCTGAGGAATGAATGAATGAATGAATGAACGAAAGAACGAATGAACGAACGAACGAACGAACGAATGAAAATGAAATGAATTGAATGAACGAATAAACGAACGAATGAACATTGTTTTACAACCTTTCGGCCTTTTTTGGACTGTGTAAGGCTATAGGTCACGAAAGTCACTACAAAAGGTTAGATTAAGAGCAAATTAAGACACCATGTCTTCTTTCATTTGCCTATTACAAATCGCATTGGGAAGCACGGTAGGTTTATTCTTACTGCCAAAGCACCAGGGGGCGTTTTCTTTGTGAAGTGAATATAAGGGACTGGAGATTGGCACAAGTCTGTGTGTGAGCTCTGGAAGTTTTTTTTACTGAGAGGTATGCTCCAGCAGGTCCGTTTGTTATGGTCAGAGCTTCGTTTTTAAAAATAGAAATGTGTGTGTGTGTGTGTGTGTGTGTGTGTGTGTGTGTGTGTCTGTGTCTGTACGTGTGTGTGTGTATGTATCTGTGTGTGTGTGTGTGTGTGTGGTGTTTGTGGTGTGTGTGTGTTTTTGTATGCACTGTGTGTGTGTGTGCGCGCGCGCGCATGTGTGTGTGTGTGCTTGTGAGTATGTGTGTGTGTTATGGGGTGGATCGGTAAATGGGTGAACTGAGGTGGGTGCGTGGATTGGGTTGGGTGGGTAAATGAGTGGGTGTGTGAGTGTGTGAGTGTGTGAATGAGTGGGTGGGTGGGTGAGTGAGTGAGTGGGTGAGTGGGTAATTGGGGGTGGGTGGGTGACTGAGTGAGTGAGTGAGTGCGTGAGTGAGTGAATAGTGAGTGAATAGTGAGTGAATAGTGAGTGAATAGTGAGTGAATAGTGAGTGAGTGAGTGAGTGAGTGAATGAGTGAGTGAGTGAGTGAGTGAGTGAGTGAGTGAGTGAGTGAGTGAGTGAGTGAGTGAGTGAGTGAGTGAGTGAGTGAGTGAGTGGTGAGTGAGTGAGTGAGTGAGTGAGTGAGTGAGTGAGTGAGTGAGTGAGTGAGTGAGTGAGTGAGTGAGTGAGTGAGTGAGTGAGTGAGTGAGTGAGTGAGTGAGTGAGTGAGTGAGTGAGTGAGTGAGTGAGTGAGTGAGTGAGTGAGTGAGTGAGTGAGTGAGTGAGTGAGTGAGTGAGTGAGTGAGTGAGTGAGTGAGTGAGTGAGTGAGTGATACGTTTCATCACTAGAACCAGGAGAGGAAAAGAGGGCAGTACGGATTTCTCGGCATCCTGTTCTTGCTACTTTCCTCTTTGTCAGACTTTTAAAACTTGCCTTTCAGGGCCCGTATCCAGAAACGCGAGTTATTTTAACCCCGATTTATCTCTAAACTCAGACGATTCCAACTGTCTGTTCCGCTCTCCCTTGGCTGGAAACCAGTATATATAGCAAAGCGCAACCTAGGATCCTCTGACGAGCGTACCTTATCTAACCGATCAAGATAACCTGGGGTTAGGGGATAAATAGAGTGTTAAAAAGATAAATCACCATTCTGGACACGGGCCCAGATCCATAGTTTATCCTCTCTAACTTGAGCACATTTTGAAACTCTCTCTCTCTCTCTCTCTTCCTCTCTCTCTCTCTCTCTCTCTCTCTCTCTCTCTCTCTCTCTCTCTCTCTCTCTCTCTCTCTCTCTCTCTCTCTCTCTCTCTGTCGCGTGATGAGCGACGACAAAAGGGTGATGTGGGTTATTCATCATTGTTGTAAATAGATAGGGTAAAAATCTTCTCCATATCTGCGCTCGTGCGCTCGGCGCAGTGGGCGTGGCTACCGTGTAGTGGAGTGTCACAGCTTCGCTCCGGGGGAACCCGGGGGGGGGTCTTCGAAGGGGTTATAGCACGGATCTATGGGGTCTACACGATTGTTAGCAGGGGCTCGTAGCCCGCGAAACTTTGTCAAGTAGTGATTGGAGAAGATGGTAGAGGCGGGAAATTCCTCATTAGTGATTGGTGGATAATCACGTGAGAAGGGGACGCCGAGGCTCGATTGCGTCTTAGTGCTCAGTACATTTTCCGTCGTCTGGATGGAGGGAGCAGGCACGCATCCTCTGTGTTGCTAATGCTGGAGCTGCGCGGTGCGGCTCGTGGGCGAAGTCTGGTCGCCCTGGTGGAATTTTCTCCGTGTCAACTCTGGTAGCAGTTGATCACATGAGAATGGAAGGGGAGTCTTCCGCTGGCTAGGACGGAATTTCCGAGGATCTCACCACAGCCTGAGGACTGAGGTGATTATTGCCGTCTCGCCATTTTTGCTTTTGCCACGTGGGGTATTTGACTGTTTAATCTGGGTGGAAAATAAGTCATTTGTTGGGCACGGGATTCGTATTTCTAAGGATGAAGTAAATCTATGGGAAATGACGGAGACAAGTAACTGTCTCCTGGTGTAAATGTTAGATGGGATCAAATTTCCGAGTAATGAAGCTTTGAGTTCAAGCTGACTCGCGGGGAGCGAGTGAAGCATTTTTTAATTGGGCATCGGGGTTGGGATGCGCCACTTGAACTTTAAATTCTTGTATGAATGGGCTTCGCAAGGAAATGGGGTAGTTGGATTATTGGGGCGAAACCTTGTGTGTTTTAGGCTCTTCGTCTTCGCTCTTCGCATCTTCGTTCATCTTCGTCATCATCGTCGTCGTACCGTCGTCGTCTCGCGGTATCCGTTATCGGTGTATCGACTACTCGTGGGAGCAGTGGGCTTCCCGCCTGATCCTCTACGTATCTACTGGTCTACCTTCCTGCTGGTATCTTCGTGTCTACGTAATTCCACAAGTGCTGCGTCCTATTGGTGGAGCCCTGCAGTACTGTCACATCGAGTCCACGCGGGTGGAGCTCGTGTTTTCCTGACGTCTCCGAGGGAATGCTGCGCCGGCTAGGAGAAGCCTGGGTGCGAGGCTGGAGCAACGTCTGAAGCGCTGGAGCGTTTCGTCAGGCCGTTTTGGTTCCAACGGCTGTGCAAGTATCGTTTTCTCGTTCGTAGCTCGGTAGCTACAATTTCGTTAGGACAGGTCTGGAACTGGTGGTTAAAAGTCTAACGAAATCCACTTTGGGTATAGTGGAGAAGTCCGCACGGGCGGCCTGATCAATTAGGGGAATATTGTATCAGAGGCAGAGAGGGGAGGGGAGAAGTGCTAGCGCGTACATTCGCAGTTGGAAGCGGTGTCGTAGCGCAGCTGTATTGTCGCAGGTGGACAATGCGACGAGGGAGAGAGTGATTCATGAATTGGTTCTTCTGTAGGACGATATTTATCACTCTAGCTCTGATGACTATGGTAATTCTGCCGAAGTTTAGGATCGTCTTCTAAACTGTTACTGACTTGGGGAATTAAGCGAGGCGCTTGCAAGTCAGGGTTAATCTCATGACAGACAAGGGGGGAAAGGACTTAATTCACGGGAAGGGGTTCTACTTGTCTGGACACCGGATGACGCCGGGCGTGCGTCGGCTATGAGAGTATTCGCCAGGACTTCCGAGAGAAACTGTGTTGAGTACAGTGACTTGTTCAAGGGTTTTGGGAACAATGTCTTCTTTTCAGGTGGACTGAAAAGGGAGGAAGTGAGTTTGGGTTACCCTGGGAATTCTTTATGCGAGATTTGGTTGTGTTTATCGCCGTGTTGTTTTCTGGTCACGTGAGCTGGGGGAAAAGCCACGTGGAGATCAGAGTACGCTGGACTGGAAGGCGTACAGTTGGCGATGAGATGGTAAGATGGGTTCTTTCCTGTTTTAGTCTCCACATTTGTTGCTTATTTCGACGTGAAGTGTCTACACGTGCGTGCACGGGTCGTGTGAGTTGCTGAGTGAAGAGCAATAGCCCGAGCGAAAGCTGAGTGGAGCGGACTCTGCCTTGTTTACGTTTTGGCCGCCTGTCACTCAGGCGGGAGCGTCACCACTGGGGGAAGTGGGGCAAGCCAAGGTGAGGGGAAGGGGGTTTTGTGGTATGCGGCGGCTGCCGCGTGTGATGTTATGCATGGGGAGTGGGAGTGACTGTTTGTCATACCCTGTGTGTTGTTCGTTCTTCGCTTCTGTCTTTTTGAAGAAGTTTGCCACAGTTTGAAGTGTTTGTCAGAACGAGTGGTGGAAGTTGTAGTGGATTATTGGATTTGGAGTATTGCTGAATTTATTTCAGTTTCTAGTGAAATGGTGAGGGGAAGAGGGAAGTCGGAGATTGTTTTTCTTGTGCCCTAATCTTAACCCTAGTCACCGGTGACTTAGGCGTTTGCTTTTGAACAAGGGTATCAGTTATTCTTGAATTGTTTTCTATTTTTTTGTCCCAGGGATTGTTGTTGTTATTTTTCTGAGGCTTTTGACAGGAAGCAGAAGTGTGCCACCCTACCTGCTGACTGTTTCCCTTTGCCTTTGCTTTTGTTTTGTTTTCTTTCCTGCTGCACTTTTATTCTGCTTACCTTCCTCTGCGGTCTTGGGCCGCCAGGAAGGGTTGATAGCTTTTGAATAAACTTGTATTTATTTTCAAACTGATTCACTGGCCTGTGTTTATTTGAGTCTTGGATTTTCCCTGCTGTTTGTGGTGTCCCCCCAAGGAGTGGAGGTTAGTTTAGTATGTAAACTATTTTGTTTATCGGGGTTACCTCTCCTTGAGGCGATTACATCGTTCTCCGGGAAGGAACCTTTAACTTCTAAAGTTTAAGATAAGCAAAAACGCGACACTCTCTCTCTCTCTCTCTCTCTCTCTCTCTCTCTCTCTCTCTCTCTCTCTCTCTCTCTCTCTCTCTCTCTCTATCTCTCTCTCTCTATCTCTCTCTCTCTCTCTCTCTCTCTCTCTCTCTCTCTCTGCCCCTCCGCCCCTCCGCCCCTCCGCTCTATCTCACCTCTCCCCCCGCCCCGCCCCCCCCCCCTCTCTCTCACTCACACACACAAACCACACACACACACACACACGCACACACGCACACACGCACATACACACTCTCTCTCTCTCTCTCTCTCTCTCTCTCTCTCTCTCTCTCAATGTCACTTTCTCTTTCCTTTAGATCTAGGCAAATTGTTTCATCCGATTTAGTTAAATTACTTCAGACTCTGTCAGCAAAACTTGTTCTCTCCTCTGAGTCAAGTCACAAGAAAGCCTTGAGGCGTTGGGACCTCGACTACTCACGTGCAGTAGGTCTTGTCTTCTCGAGTCAAGAGAGCCAGACAGTTGGCTTCTGTCCTGTTTTTCAGCTGTGGCTTCATCCAGCAATCCACATGAGACTCGTACGCTGCAGAAAGAGGGCCGAAGAATGTTTATGTCCTTGTCGTCATTGCCGTCAACAGCATCACTGTCATCGTCGTCTCATCGGCGTTGTCGTCACGAGTCATGGTGTCCTCGTTATCGCCGACATCGGCTGAAGGTGGTAATATAACGATGCAAATAATGGAAGTAATAGAGTCGAAAACAATCGTAAGTGCGTGAGCACCTGCATGCATGCGCGCGTACAGGAATGCACGCAAACACATGCACACATTGTTGTAAGCACACAATCACGCTAATTACATACCTGCATACTTTTGTAGACACGCACACCATATACTGATGCACGTACATAAGCACATAGGCGACGCGCGCGCACACACACACACACATTCACACACTTACACACACATGTACGTGTATGCATGCAAAAGCACACAAACAAACGTACACGCACGCACACACACATGCGCGCACACCTTACAAACATACACTCATGCACACACACGCACATGCACACACACGCACATGCACACACACATGCAGGCACAAAAACACACACACATGCACATGGACGCAAACACTCACGCACACACATGCACATACATGCACACATTCACGCACACACATATACATGCACACACACATATACATGCGCGCACACACACACACACACACACACACACACACACACACACACAGACACACACACACACACTTGGAAGAATCCACACAGTCCATGTCCTAATTTCCCGCAAACACGTGAACACTTGCACGCTTACTCACACATTCCAGTCACGACTCACTCTCGAC
The DNA here is from genome assembly GCA_034096865.1 of Theodoxus fluviatilis. NCBI lineage: Eukaryota > Metazoa > Mollusca > Gastropoda > Cycloneritida > Neritidae > Theodoxus > Theodoxus fluviatilis. The sequence continues at coordinate 19,760 of JAWQFJ010002515.1, read as the reverse complement.
CCAACTCTCGCAACGCGCACGCCACAGAATACACGTACGTTGCAGACGACTGGTTTTGGCGCCAAAACAAACAGTGACGCCGTAACCTTGTCATCACCTGATTTGACCCCGGATTTCCGTTGGCCACAAGTGCATCATGTGGCGGCTTCTCGTGGGAACCCTGTCGTCTGTGTTACGATGTACACCGGGCCAGAGCACGCCACAAAACAAACTTTTGAAGGAAATTTGCAAACTGAAAAATCTAGACTATTGTTAATGTTATGCGACTCGTGAGGGAAAATGGTAGTTGAATTTGAAGGAAATCAGAATAGCGATTTTGGGGTAGAATAGTCACAACAATAACAGCCCCGATTGTTAGTTAGCCACTCGTAAAGGAAAGCTTTGAAATCCAGCCAAGGCTTGAAATAGTCTTCGGGAGAGGGAACCACTACAGGGGCGAGGCCATATGAAAACTACAGAGCACTCAGAGCGCGCAAACCTCCGCCAAGGCAGCCACAGTGGTGGACGTATCACAGCACCTCTTCCATGGCGAGTATTATTCAGGCAGCATGTTCTGCTGGCCAGGCCTTATGCTACAGTTTGTTTTAGCGCCTGCGAGCGGTCTCTGAGTGTGGAACGCATACACTGGCTTGCAGCTCACGCCGGCCAACGGCGATGAAATGTATCTTTACGCTTGTAATTCCAATACGAGATAACAGATAACCTAAACAAATTCAATGGATTGTTTCTTGGGCTAAACCCTTAATTTGCACCGAATTCAATCGTGTTGAACTTTCGAGTTGTTTTGTTGATTTACTAAAGAAGGAACGAACTAACCGACCGAAAAACATGACATCCTTGGCAGAGGTAATCATTCACAGCGGAGCCCCTCCGGCGTGGTGTAAGGGACTTTCGCCAGCGATACGGCGATGCCCGCAGGTATAGTCCAGTACCAGCCTGTAACGTTTGTGGTTCCTATGGAGCTCTTGCGTGTGGGCGAGCAAGGGACACGGTCCTGTTTCACTGCACGCCTCGTTCAAGTTTCGCTGGTTCCAAGCTCTGCGTGTTGCAGAAATGCTACGAGCACCTGTTGATCTGGACACTGCCGTAGTCTGCCCCCAATATCACAACCTCTGTGCGTCTGAGGCTGGGATGATTTTGTTATAATACCTTTGGTTCCACTGGCGTCTTCGTCGACTATTGATGGACTGCCATGTCGTATCATGAGTGAAAAAGGAGATTTCCAGGCCCGAGATATGGTTGCTTTAGGCCATGCATAATGAAGTACGAGAGGGAAAGGGAGAGTGTGACGTTTCCGCGCGATTATGATGTACACAAAGAGAAAGTGTCGTGCTTAATATGGGTAAAGTTTTCAAGCGCTGAAACTCGGGAGAAAAGAGACTACTCAATGAAGAATTTGTTATCTACAGTCCAGGATATGTAATGGCTGGAAGTAACTCTCATTTTTGGGCACTTCCCTTTGTAAAGGATTAATGGCCTAAACAAATTGAGTTTCCCTTTCGGTTCCGTGTGTGTGTGTGTGTGTGTGTGTGTGTGTGTGTGTGTGTGTGTGTGTGTGTGTGTGTGTGTGTTTGTGTGTGTGTGTTTGTGTGTGTGTGTGTTTGTGTGTTTGTGTGTGTGTGTGTGTGTGTGTGCATGTGGGGAGAGAGAGAGAGAGAGAGAGAGAGAGAGAGAGAGAGAGAGAGAGAGAGAGAGAGAGAGAGAGAGAGAGAGAGAGAGAGAGACAGAGAGAGAGAGAGTTTCAGTCACATCCATTTTCACAAGAAATGAGTTGGTACTGCAACCTTCTGTCCACCCCATTGCTCATACCTACCGAGTCTGCCCGTGTTGCTACACAGGTACTGCAGGCCACCCACCACTTCGCTCATACATACCTAGTCTGCCCGTGTTGCTACACAGGTACTGCAGGCCACCCACCACTTCGCTCATACATACCTAGTCTACCAGTGTTGCTACACAGGTACTGCAGGCCACCCACCACTTCGCTCATACATACCTAGTCTACCAGTGTTGCTACACAGGTACTGCAGGCCACCACTTCGCTCATACATACCTAGTCTGCCAGTGTTGCTACACAGGTACTGCAGGCCACCCACCACTTCGCTCATACATACCTAGTCTGCCAGTGTTGCTACACAGGTACTGCAGGCCACCCACCACTTCGCTCATACATACCTAGTCTACCAGTGTTGCTACACAGGTACTGCAGGCCACCCACCACTTCGCTCATACATACCTAGTCTACCCGTGTTGCTACACAGGTACTGCAGGCCACCCACCACTTCGCTCATACATACCTAGTCTACCAGTGTTGCTACACAGGTACTGCAGGCCACCCACCACTTCGCTCATACATACCTAGTCTGCCAGTGTTGCTACACAGGTACTGCAGGCCACCCACCACTTCGCTCATACATACCTAGTCTGCCAGTGTTGCTACACAGGTACTGCAGGCCACCCACCACTTCGCTCATACATACCTAGTCTACCAGTGTTGCTACACAGGTACTGCAGGCCACCCACCACTTCGCTCATACATACCTAGTCTACCCGTGTTGCTACACAGGTACTGCAGGCCACCCACCACTTCGCTCATACCTACCTAGTCTGCCCGTGTTGCTACACAGGTACTGCAGACTGCCCATCACGATGCGGTGTGGCAAGGTTTCCACGACTGTGCAGGTAGACAGTTGGGGAACAACGCATTCCTGGTACTGGGTGTAGCTCCTGCAGAAGAGAAAGTAGTGTCACATTACGGCAACTCCCTAGCAACACTGACAGCCGGCGACACTCAGCCGTGTAAAGTGAAACAGTGTTGCCACGCTTGTCTCCTCCATCGCGTCTACTGATGCGATAACGTTATGAACAGTGTTGTCATGCGTGTCTCCTCCATCGCGTCTACTGATGCGATATCGTTATGAACAGTGTTGCCATGCGTGTCTCCTCCATCGCGTCTACTGATGCGATAACGTTATGAACAGTGTTGCCATGCTTGTCTCCTCCATCGCGTCTACTGATGCGATAACGTTATGAGCAGTGTTGCCATGCTTGTCTCCTCCATCGCGTCTACTGATGCGATAACGTTATGAACAGTGTTGCCATGCGTGTCTCCTCCATCGCGTCTACTGATGCGATAACGTTATGAACAGTGTTGTCATGCGTGTCTCCTCCATCGCGTCTACTGATGCGATAACGTTATGAACAGTGTTGCCATGCGTGTCTCCTCCATCGCGTCTACTGATGCGATAACGTTATGAACAGTGTTGCCATGCGTGTCTCCTCCATCGCGTCTACTGATGCGAGAACGTTATGAACAGTGTTGCCATGCTTGTCTCCTCCATCGCGTCTACTGATGCGATAACGTTATGAACAGTGTTGCCATGCTTGTCTCCTCCATCGCGTCTACTGATGCGATAACGTTATGAGCAGTGTTGCCATGCTTGTCTCCTCCATCGCGTCTACTGATGCGATAACGTTATGAACAGTGTTGCCATGCTTGTCTCCTCCATCGCGTGTACTGATGCGATAACGTTATGAACAGTGTTGCCATGCTTGTCTCCTCCATCGCGTCTACTGATGTGATAACGTTATGAAAAGTTTGGCATGTGGCATGAAGGTTGCAGGTTGCAATGTGACCGTAACTTTACTGTCTCAGTTAAACTGAATGCGGAACATGTAAGTCAACATAAGAAACAAAATCCGGGCATGCATAACTGTTTGGAAAGACATTAACATTCCTATGTTATATTCATTTGCATTGGCGATGCAAAAATGCATACTACTTTTTTTAAACTTGTAAAAATAGAATGGAGGTTAATGTGGAGTGTGTGAAATGACTTTCATATTAAACGGACGTGAGAAATGCTTTCTCAAAACTATGTTGATGGGGAACTGTCGGCAGATGCAGTGGGAATACATTTATTGTGAAGAGGATAAACAGCAACGCCTATTTCATGCTGCACCGGCAAGCATCGCCGGTGAACAGCTGCAATGTACGTAGTTGCAGCGCAAGGCAGGAGAGAATGAAAGGGAAATGCGCTGTGTAGCTGTCTTTGCATCTGTCGTGTGAGCACAAACAGACATGTACAGGGACCATATGGAGGATACGAGAATGAAGTTGAATGAATGAATAAATGAATGAACGAATGAAATGAGTTTTACGGCATTGCAGCCTTTGAAGTCTATATCGGGCCATTGATTACGAACGTACGAGTACCTAGAGCAGGTTAGAGTAAGATCGTATTGATTTTCGTGGTTATTGCACGTTTACGAATCGCGTAGGAAATCGTGCTGAATATATTCTCACACTCAATCCACAAGAAGTGGGAGGGGTTGATGAACGTGAGACAAGACGAAAAACTAGCAGTACAAGAGGATATCAAGGATCGAAGAAAGAAGCAGCCATAAAGTCACGTGATAGAGAAAAAGCAAAGCAAGCGTGCGTTTTTGTGTGTGTGTGTGTGTGTGTGTGTGTGTGTGTGTGTGTGTGTGTGAGAGAGAGAGAGAGAGAGAGAGAGAGAGAGAGAGAGAGAGAGAGAGAGAGAGAGAGAGAGAGAGAGAGAGAGAGAGAGAGAGAAAGCATTTTCCTGCCTGTGTGTCTGTAGGTTGAGATGTCTGTCCAACTGTGAATCTGTTTGCCATTATGTCTGTGTGCGGATATCACACATGTGCGCATATATTTATGTTCGTCTGTTTGTGCTTCTGTGAACTTGTGAGATTCTTTGTATTTCCTTCAGTGGATTTGCATGTCCGTGTCTGCTTGTCCGTCTCTGTGTGTGCATGTGTATGCGTATGTGTATGTGTGTGCGTGTGTGTGTGCGTACGCGTGTGTGTGTGTATGTGTTTGTGTGTGTACACGCTCGCTTGCACTTGTGTGTGTGTTTGTATGTGCGCACGTGTGTGTGTGTGTGTGTGTGTATGTGTGTATGAGTGTGTATGTGTGTATATGTGTATATGTAATATGTGTGTGTATGTGCGTGTGTATGTACACGCTCGTTCTCGCGTGCAACATAAAAGCACACATAGAGGACACGCGCACAGCACACTACCTGCACGCCAGGTCCACGTCATCGGCAGCGAGCAAGGCTGGAGGCCGGAAGTCGGCCTTGGTCCGGAAGTCCCTGAAACTGGTTTCCAGGCACATCGAGATGGCGTTCGGGTTGCATGCCTGGGAGGTGACCGCCTCTGGAAACAGAAAGACTACCTACATTGAAGAAACACTGACAGATGAATGAGTGTCAAATAATAAACGAAGGAAAAGGGAGGGAGGGAAGGAAGGGCCGGGAGGGGTGGGGTGGGGTGAGGTGGGGTGGGGTGGGGTGGGGTGGAGTGGGGTTAGAGGGGCTGAAAGAAGGAACACTGAAACAGGAAAATTTGTTTGAAACGAAGTATTTACTGCGTGTCTAGGAGAGAAAGATAATGAATGAATACATGAATAGAATAAATAAAGAAAGAATGAATGAGGAATGAATTAATGGATAAATTAATTAATGACCTTAAAAAGTAGGACCATTGATCACAAAAATCACGAGCTAATGGGAGTAAGAGCAGGTCATGTCTTGCTTTCCCTTGTTAATTTCACTTTTTACGACTCGCGTAAGGCGATGTAGTGGGTCTGTTCTCACCCCTATCCCACATGAGGTAAATGCAGAGAAAAAATCATTTTACGGATTAAACAGGCAAATATGGAACCATATACAGTGATTTTGTAATTATGTGTGATGATACTGATAATAAAGATGAAAATGGTGGTGATGATGATGATGATGATGATGATGATGATGATGATGATGATGATGATGATGATGATGATGATGATGATGATGATGATGATGATGATGATGATGATGATGATGATGATGATCACATCGACGACGACGACGATGATGAAGAAGATGATGATGACAACGACGACGACGACGACGACGATGATGATGATGACAACGACGACGACGACGACGATGATAATGATAATGATGATGATGATAACAGTAATGCCTGATGAAAACAACACTAATGCATTTGACAGTGCCGGAGAGCCCAGACTGAGGACAAACCAACACTCTTCTCCGAAGAGTTCTAAGACATGTGGAAAAGTAACCAATATCACCGGCCTGGAATCGCAGGAGGAGGAGGAGGATGGAGGATGGAGGATGGAGGATGGAGGATGGAGGATGGAGGATGGATGATGGATGATGGAGGATGGAGGATGGAGGATTGAGGAGGAGGAGGAGGAGGAGGAGGAGGAGGAGGAGGAGGAGGAGGAGGAGGAGGAAGGAGGAGGAGGAGGAGGAGGAGGAGGAGGAGAGGAAGAGGAGGAGGAGGAGGAGGAGGAGGAGGAGGAGGAGGAGGAGGAGGAGGAGGAGGAGGAGGAGGAGGAGGAGGAGGAGGAGGAGGAGGAGGAGGAGGAGGAGGAGGAGGACGACGACGACGACGACGACGACGACGACGAGAAGAAGACCGAGAAGAACTTGACGAAGAACGAGAAGAAGAACGAGAAGAAGAACAAGAAGAAGAACGAGAAGAAGAACAAGAAAATGAACAAGAAAATGAACAAGAAGAACAAGAAGAAGCTCCTACTATTTTTTTCTTCTTGTCTTAACACTGTTGTTCACAGAAGCTATGCCATGAAATGTGTATTCCTGATGAGCTCATATGACGCAACTGACGAATGAACTGTCAAAATGAACTTGCAATCTACTCAAAACAAAAAAACCCATGTTATATTGTATGTTTGGCATTGGAGTAGAGATTCATGACATCACAATGATGATAACAACGATAATGACTATGATATTAACGTTTTCCCATTTTTAAATAAAGGAAATTCTCTTTCGGGATCTTTACCCTGATCGCAGCTGTGCAGCGATCAGTCCTCGATAGAGGAGGCAACAAGAGTGAAGTAACTGCCCAATAATGCAACTCTAAAGGCCTAAGCACACGAGGCAACTCCACTCGGGCAACTCGATTGCTCGCCATACATTGCTTCGTGTGCGATGTCGGTTGAAAGCAACTGGCATTCCAAGCAACTTTCCACGCCACCAGCAACTGAGTTGCTCGTGTTTAAACCTGTTCTAGTTTTGGGGGCAGTGGCGTGCCACTCCAGCCACTCTCTGTGAATCCACCAATCACCGGGCGACTTTAGAGCCTCGTTCTCGCGTTGTCGCGACTGTTCGCAAAAGTAAATGGCGGAGATGGCTACGCTTCGCACAGAAAACGCTGTATTTCGGGATACTAGAAACCCCATCCAAAGAAAATGTA
>JAWQFJ010002515.1:0-2500 GCA_034096865.1 Theodoxus fluviatilis | reverse complement strand
ATGCACGAACCAAGACACCTCCCAGAAAACGCTAGTACCCCTGGTAGTGACAACCCTGAAGGCGGAGGGCACTATGTTGATTATCGGAAAGGCAGGACTGACCGTAGGGTGCAGAACAAAGACCTACATAGCAGCCGGAGACGGGCTGGTAGGGGACGGAAAACTCTTGTGGAGGTGCCCTTAACTGGTGATTTTACTCAGAATAACCATGGAGAAGCATTCTACACAGGAGCCAACGACGAAAACGACCCAAGTCCGACTGGCGATACCAGGTGTTCATGACAGATGGAGGCTCCATCAGCGGCTCTCGGCACTTCTAGGTCTCCCCAATTCTTGAAGTCAAGATCGTCCGACCCACTTCCAGTGCTTGATTGACCACAGCTCGCTCGATGAATGTGCCCTGTCGACGCCAGTGTGCTCTGCGCGAGCGGACAGTCGGAACAGCAACCCAACGGACAAGCATGTGCATGTGCGTGTCTCTCAACATAAGAGATCCAGAACCGCTGGCAACAGGACGCATAGCACAATGCTTGAGTGGCTCAACAGGGCCAGAAAACACGCAGACTCCAATGACGAGAGGAGGGGCACCGCTCAACGGAGGCGCTGCCCCAGCGAAGAGAGGGGAAACCGAGCGGCAGTGGTGACAGCTGTGGAGGGAGCGTCTTCCGTCGATAACACGAGCACAGATCCTGGTCCGGCGACCAACGACTGTGTTCGGCCACAGACGGGTGTGTGGAATGGCAGGCTGCGGAGTCCAGGGGATACACGAAGCTCAGTACAGGAGTGGCTGAGAACTGAGGAGACTGCCTCAGTCTCCACCGGCTGTGAAGGGAGCGACGTGGCGGATGCCCTAGAGCCAGGGGTGAGTGACATCACCGCAAATTGTGTCTCTGTTTGCGGTGGTAGCATACCTGATGAAGCAGTCTGTGGTGACTCGCAGACACAGCGGGGTGTGTGGCATGGCAGATTAAGGAGTGTAGCGGAGACCTGCCCATCCCGCAGTGTTGCCAGCGACTTCTTTGAGGATTCTTCAGAGCTCTCCTGACGTCCCCGCCGACGGCCTGTCTTAACATGTGGTGCAGACGGGCAACAACGCAGAGGTACGCAAGCTACAAGTGATTTTAACAGAACACCACTTTTTTCTGGAATCAAGATATTGTGCTACAACATCGAAGGATTATCATCAAGAATTAATGAACCAGGTTTTTAAAACTACGTTACCCCGTTTGATGTGTGCTGCTTTGTAGAAACATTTACAGCAGAAAACTTCGATTTTACTATACACTTTGATGATTACTTTGTCTTCCACTCTCCAGCTATCAAACTTGCCCACCATGGCAGGAGATCTGGAGGTGCTTTGATTTTGGTGAAAAAGAGTCTACCATACGAAGTATCAGAGCTGAAATGTTCCCACGACATGATAATTTCGAGATTTAAGTGTGGCAATATAGACCTATTCATAATTTGTGTACATTCCCCCAAGAGATTCTCCTTACTACAAAGATAAAACTGTTACATGCAATCTAGTCTTGCTTGAAGATAAGATCTTACGCATACAAGAACTTTTCCCGAGTGCATCGGGGTTAATATGTGGTGACATGAACACCCGAACTGGCTGCTGGAATGTGCAGTGACTCGGAGGATGAAGATGGGTGGGTCCCGGACAATTGCTTATGTTCAGAGATAACTAACACCCGCCAATCCCAGGACTCCAGCACGAATGAGTTTGGACGAGTTCTGATTTTGTGTAAAGTGCATCATCTGTGCATTTTAAATGGAAGTGTGTCTGGCGACAAAGTAGTCCGTCTTACGTACCTTTCCCAACACGGGGCAGTGTCATTGACTATGGTTTAAGATGTATGAGTAAATTTAACCTTGCGCTTGATTTTAGAGTAGAACATATTTTTTCTAGCCACATGCCTCTTGAGATTGGTATTGAAACGAAAGTGTACCATGGAAATCAGTCAATCTTTTGGGGGGAGAAGATATATAAATTTTTATGAGATGCCGAAAAAACTGAAGCAGTAAAAACTAATATAACGACTCCTGAATTTAGAGCATATATTATCAAAGCTCGCCAATTGTTGAATGTTGACATCGATGATGCTCTTGATTTTCTGAGGCAGCTTATGTTATCTAATGCTCACTGTATGTACCGTGCAATCAGAGTAGGATCTTCCACGGTAAAAAGCTCATCAAAATGGTTTGACAATAATGTAAACGTGCGAAACAAAATGCCAGAGAAGCATTACGTATTTTTCAAAAGTCCCAAGCTGATACAGATAAAGAGAATTATGTACGGGTCAGAAATAAATACAAACGACTTATAAGGCTGAAGAAATCCGATTACTACAAATCATCATGCAAAACCCTTACGGAGAATATCAATAACCCCTGCAAGTTCTGGCAATTGGTTAGACATGCCACAAGCAGGGCAACAAAGTATATTGATGTACACCTAGGAGAGTGGCAAACCTATTTTCAAGATCTCCTGAGTCAA
>JAWQFJ010002514.1:0-22001 GCA_034096865.1 Theodoxus fluviatilis | reverse complement strand
TGCACTGTGGTGTGCCAGGTAGGGGTAGGTAAAGGCCGCACACAAGGGTTAATTGCACTGTGGTGTGCCAGGTAGGGGTAGGTAAAGGCTGCACACAAGGGTTAACTGCACTGTGGTGTGCCAGGTAGGGGTAGGTAAAGGCTGCACACAAGGGTTAACTGCACTGTGGTGTGCCAACACTGCCCTCAGGTAGGGGTAGGTAAAGGCTGCACACAAGGGTTAACTGCACTGTGGTGTGCCAGGTAAGGGTAGGTAAAGGCTGCACACAAGGGTTAACTGCACTGTGGTGCGCCAACACTGCCCTCAGGTAGGGGTAGGTAAAGGCCGCACACAAGGGTTAATTGCACTGTGGTGTGCCAGGTAGGGGTAGGTAAAGGCTGCACACAAGGGTTAACTGCACTGTGGTGTGCCAGGTAGGGGTAGGTAAAGGCTGCACACAAGGGTTAACTGCACTGTGGTGTGCCAGGTAGGGGTAGGTAAAGGCCGCACACAAGGGTTAATTGCACTGTGGTGTGCCAGGTAGGGTAGGTAAAGGCTGCACACAAGGGTTAACTGCACTGTGGTGTGCCAGGTAGGGGTAGGTAAAGGCTGCACACAAGGGTTAATTGCACTGTGGTGTGCCAGGTAGGGGTAGGTAAAGGCCGCACACAAGGGTTAATTGCACTGTGGTGTGCCAGGTAGGGGTAGGTAAAGGCCGCACACAAGGGTTAATTGCACTGTGGTGTGCCAGGTAGGGGTAGGTAAAGGCCGCACACAAGGGTTAATTGCACTGTGGTGTGCCAACACTGCCCTCAGGTAGGGGTAGGTAAAGGCTGCACACAAGGGTTAATTGCACTGTGGTGTGCCAGGTAGGGGTAGGTAAAGGCCGCACACAAGGGTTAATTGCACTGTGGTGTGCCAGGTAGAGGTAGGTAAAGGCCGCACACAAGGGTTAACTGCACTGTGGTGTGCCAGGTAGGGGTAGGTAAAGGCCGCACACAAGGGTTAATTGCACTGTGGTGTGCCAGGTAAGGGTAGGTAAAGGCTGCACACAAGGGTTAACTGCACTGTGGTGTGCCAGGTAAGGGTAGGTAAAGGCTGCACACAAGGGTTAATTGCACTGTGGTGTGCCAGGTAGGGGTAGGTAAAGGCCGCACACAAGGGTTAATTGCACTGTGGTGTGCCAGGTAGGGGTAGGTAAAGGCCGCACACAAGGGTTAACTGCACTGTGGTGTGCCAGGTAGGGGTAGGTAAAGGCCACACACAAGGGTTAATTGCACTGTGGTGTGCCAGGTAAGGGTAGGTAAAGGCTGCACACAAGGGTTAACTGCACTGTGGTGTGCCAACACTGCCCTCAGGTAGGGGTAGGTAAAGGCTGCACACAAGGGTTAATTGCACTGTGGTGTGCCAGGTAGGGGTAGGTAAAGGCTGCACACAAGGGTTAATTGCACTGTGGTGTGCCAGGTAGGGGTAGGTAAAGGCTGCACACAAGGGTTAATTGCACTGTGGTGTGCCAGGTAGGGGTAGGTAAAGGCTGCACACAAGGGTTAATTGCACTGTGGTGTGCCAGGTAGGGGTAGGTAAAGGCTGCACACAAGGGTTAATTGCACTGTGGTGTGCCAGGTAGGGGTAGGTAAAGGCTGCACACAAGGGTTAATTGCACTGTGGTGTGCCAGGTAGGGGTAGGTAAAGGCTGCACACAAGGGTTAATTGCACTGTGGTGTGCCAGGTAGGGGTAGGTAAAGGCTGCACACAAGGGTTAATTGCACTGTGGTGTGCCAGGTAGGGGTAGGTAAAGGCTGCACACAAGGGTTAATTGCACTGTGGTGTGCCAGGTAGGGGTAGGTAAAGGCTGCACACAAGGGTTAATTGCACTGTGGTGTGCCAGGTAGGGGTAGGTAAAGGCCGCACACAAGGGTTAATTGCACTGTGGTGTGCCAGGTAGGGGTAGGTAAAGGCTGCACACAAGGGTTAACTGCACTGTGGTGTGCCAGGTAGGGGTAGGTAAAGGCTGCACACAAGGGTTAATTGCACTGTGGTGTGCCAACACTGCCCTCAGGTAGGGGTAGGTAAAGGCTGCACACAAGGGTTAACTGCACTGTGGTGTGCCAGGTAGGGGTAGGTAAAGGCTGCATACAAGGGTTAACTGCACTGTGGTGTGCCAGGTAGGGGTAGGTAAAGGCTGCACACAAGGGTTAATTGCACTGTGGTGTGCCAGGTAGGGGTAGGTAAAGGCTGCACACAAGGGTTAATTGCACTGTGGTGTGCCAGGTAGGGGTAGGTAAAGGCTGCACACAAGGGTTAATTGCACTGTGGTGTGCCAGGTAGGGGTAGGTAAAGGCTGCACACAAGGGTTAACTGCACTGTGGTGTGCCAACACTGCCCTCAGGTAGGGGTAGGTAAAGGCTGCATACAAGGGTTAATTGCACTGTGGTGTGCCAACACTGCCCTCAGGTAGGGGTAGGTAAAGGCTGCATACAAGGGTTAACTGCACTGTGGTGTGCCAACACTGCCCTCAGGTAGGGGTAGGTAAAGGCTGCACACAAGGGTTAATTGCACTGTGGTGTGCCAACACTGCCCTCAGGTAGGGGTAGGTAAAGGCTGCATACAAGGGTTAACTGCACTGTGGTGTGCCAACACTGCCCTCAGGTAGGGGTAGGTAAAGGCTGCATACAAGGGTTAACTGCACTGTGGTGTGCCAACACTGCCCTCAGGTAGGGGTAGGTAAAGGCTGCACACAAGGGTTAATTGCACTGTGGTGTGCCAGGTAGGGGTAGGTAAAGGCTGCATACAAGGGTTAACTGCACTGTGGTGTGCCAACACTGCCCTCAGGTAGGGGTAGGTAAAGGCTGCACACAAGGGTTAATTGCACTGTGGTGTGCCAGGTAGGGGTAGGTAAAGGCTGCACACAAGGGTTAATTGCACTGTGGTGTGCCAGGTAGGGGTAGGTAAAGGCTGCACACAAGGGTTAATTGCACTGTGGTGTGCCAGGTAGGGGTAGGTAAAGGCTGCATACAAGGGTTAACTGCACTGTGGTGTGCCAACACTGCCCTCAGGTAGGGGTAGGTAAAGGCTGCACACAAGGGTTAATTGCACTGTGGTGTGCCAGGTAGGGGTAGGTAAAGGCTGCATACAAGGGTTAACTGCACTGTGGTGTGCCAACACTGCCCTCAGGTAGGGGTAGGTAAAGGCTGCACACAAGGGTTAATTGCACTGTGGTGTGCCAGGTAGGGGTAGGTAAAGGCTGCACACAAGGGTTAACTGCACTGTGGTGTGCCAGGTAGGGGTAGGTAAAGGCTGCACACAAGGGTTAATTGCACTGTGGTGTGCCAGGTAGGGGTAGGTAAAGGCTGCATACAAGGGTTAATTGCACTGTGGTGTGCCAACACTGCCCTCAGGTAGGGGTAGGTAAAGGCTGCACACAAGGGTTAATTGCACTGTGGTGTGCCAGGTAAGGGTAGGTAAAGGCTGCACACAAGGGTTAATTGCACTGTGGTGTGCCAGGTAGGGGTAGGTAAAGGCTGCACACAAGGGTTAATTGCACTGTGGTGTGCCAGGTAGGGGTAGGTAAAGGCTGCATACAAGGGTTAACTGCACTGTGGTGTGCCAACACTGCCCTCAGGTAGGGGTAGGTAAAGGCTGCACACAAGGGTTAATTGCACTGTGGTGTGCCAGGTAGGGGTAGGTAAAGGCTGCACACAAGGGTTAATTGCACTGTGGTGTGCCAGGTAGGGGTAGGTAAAGGCTGCACACAAGGGTTAACTGCACTGTGGTGTGCCAGGTAGGGGTAGGTAAAGGCTGCACACAAGGGTTAATTGCACTGTGGTGTGCCAGGTAGGGGTAGGTAAAGGCTGCACACAAGGGTTAACTGCACTGTGGTGTGCCAGGTAGGGGTAGGTAAAGGCTGCACACAAGGGTTAATTGCACTGTGGTGTGCCAGGTAGGGGTAGGTAAAGGCCGCACACAAGGGTTAATTGCACTGTGGTGTGCCAGGTAGGGGTAGGTAAAGGCCGCACACAAGGGTTAATTGCACTGTGGTGTGCCAGGTAGGGGTAGGTAAAGGCCGCACACAAGGGTTAATTGCACTGTGGTGTGCCAGGTAGGGGTAGGTAAAGGCCGCACACAAGGGTTAATTGCACTGTGGTGTGCCAGGTAGGGGTAGGTAAAGGCCGCACACAAGGGTTAATTGCACTGTGGTGTGCCAGGTAGGGGTAGGTAAAGGCTGCACACAAGGGTTAACTGCACTGTGGTGTGCCAGGTAGGGGTAGGTAAAGGCTGCACACAAGGGTTAACTGCACTGTGGTGTGCCAGGTAGGGGTAGGTAAAGGCTGCACACAAGGGTTAACTGCACTGTGGTGTGCCAGGTAGGGGTAGGTAAAGGCCGCATACAAGGGTTAATTGCACTGTGGTGTGCCAGGTAGGGGTAGGTAAAGGCTGCACACAAGGGTTAACTGCACTGTGGTGTGCCAACACTGCTCTCAGGTAGGGGTAGGTAAAGGCTGCACACAAGGGTTAATTGCACTGTGGTGTGCCAGGTAGGGGTAGGTAAAGGCTGCACACAAGGGTTAACTGCACTGTGGTGTGCCAGGTAGGGGTAGGTAAAGGCTGCACACAAGGGTTAATTGCACTGTGGTGTGCCAGGTAGGGGTAGGTAAAGGCCGCTCACAAGGGTTAATTGCACTGTGGTGTGCCAGGTAGGGGTAGGTAAAGGCTGCACACAAGGGTTAATTGCACTGTGGTGTGCCAGGTAGGGGTAGGTAAAGGCCGCACACAAGGGTTAATTGCACTGTGGTGTGCCAACACTGCCCTCAGGTAGGGGTAGGTAAAGGCTGCACACAAGGGTTAACTGCACTGTGGTGTGCCAACACTGCCCTCAGGTAGGGGTAGGTAAAGGCTGCATACAAGGGTTAATTGCACTGTGGTGTGCCAGGTAGGGGTAGGTAAAGGCTGCACACAAGGGTTAACTGCACTGTGGTGTGCCAGGTAGGGGTAGGTAAAGGCCGCACACAAGGGTTAATTGCACTGTGGTGTGCCAGGTAGGGGTAGGTAAAGGCCGCACACAAGGGTTAATTGCACTGTGGTGTGCCAGGTAGGGGTAGGTAAAGGCCGCACACAAGGGTTAATTGCACTGTGGTGTGCCAGGTAGGGGTAGGTAAAGGCTGCACACAAGGGTTAACTGCACTGTGGTGTGCCAACACTGCCCTCAGGTAGGGGTAGGTAAAGGCTGCATACAAGGGTTAATTGCACTGTGGTGTGCCAGGTAGGGGTAGGTAAAGGCTGCACACAAGGGTTAATTGCACTGTGGTGTGCCAGGTAGGGGTAGGTAAAGGCCGCACACAAGGGTTAATTGCACTGTGGTGTGCCAGGTAGGGGTAGGTAAAGGCCGCACACAAGGGTTAATTGCACTGTGGTGTGCCAGGTAGGGGTAGGTAAAGGCTGCACACAAGGGTTAACTGCACTGTGGTGTGCCAGGTAGGGGTAGGTAAAGGCTGCACACAAGGGTTAATTGCACTGTGGTGTGCCAGGTAGGGGTAGGTAAAGGCTGCACACAAGGGTTAATTGCACTGTGGTGTGCCAGGTAGGGGTAGGTAAAGGCTGCACACAAGGGTTAACTGCACTGTGGTGTGCCAACACTGCCCTCAGGTAGGGGTAGGTAAAGGCTGCATACAAGGGTTAATTGCACTGTGGTGTGCCAGGTAGGGGTAGATAAAGGCCGCACACAAGGGTTAATTGCACTGTGGTGTGCCAGGTAGGGGTAGGTAAAGGCTGCACACAAGGGTTAATTGCACTGTGGTGTGCCAGGTAGGGGTAGGTAAAGGCTGCACACAAGGGTTAACTGCACTGTGGTGTGCCAGGTAGGGGTAGGTAAAGGCCACACACAAGGGTTAATTGCACTGTGGTGTGCCAGGTAGGGGTAGGTAAAGGCCACACACAAGGGTTAATTGCACTGTGGTGTGCCAGGTAGGGGTAGGTAAAGGCTGCACACAAGGGTTAATTGCACTGTGGTGTGCCAACACTGCCCTCAGGTAGGGGTAGGTAAAGGCTGCATACAAGGGTTAATTGCACTGTGGTGTGCCAGGTAGGGGTACGTAAAGGCTGCACACAAGGGTTAACTGCACTGTGGTGTGCCAGGTAGGGGTAGGTAAAGGCTGCACACAAGGGTTAATTGCACTGTGGTGTGCCAGGTAGGGGTAGGTAAAGGCCGCATACAAGGGTTAAATGCACTGTGGTGTGCCAGGTAGGGGTAGGTAAAGGCCGCACACAAGGGTTAACTGCACTGTGGTGTGCCAGGTAGGGGTAGGTAAAGGCCGCATACAAGGGTTAACTGCACTGTGGTGTGCCAGGTAGGGGTAGGTAAAGGCCGCACACAAGGGTTAACTGCACTGTGGTGTGCCAGGTAGGGGTAGGTAAAGGCCGCACACAAGGGTTAACTGCACTGTGGTGTGCCAGGTAGGGGTAGGTAAAGGCCGCATACAAGGGTTAACTGCACTGTGGTGTGCCAGGTAGGGGTAGGTAAAGGCCGCACACAAGGGTTAACTGCACTGTGGTGTGCCAGGTAGGGGTAGGTAAAGGCCGCATACAAGGGTTAATTGCACTGTGGTGTGCCAGGTAGGGGTAGGTAAAGGCCGCACACAAGGGTTAACTGCACTGTGGTGTGCCAGGTAGGGGTAGGTAAAGGCCGCATACAAGGGTTAATTGCACTGTGGTGTGCCAGGTAGGGGTAGGTAAAGGCTGCACACAAGGGTTAACTGCACTGTGGTGTGCCAGGTAGGGGTAGGTAAAGGCCGCATACAAGGGTTAATTGCACTGTGGTGTGCCAGGTAGGGGTAGGTAAAGGCCGCACACAAGGGTTAATTGCACTGTGGTGTGCCAGGTAGGGGTAGGTAAAGGCCGCACACAAGGGTTAATTGCACTGTGGTGTGCCAGGTAGGGGTAGGTAAAGGCTGCACACAAGGGTTAATTGCACTGTGGTGTGCCAGGTAGGGGTAGGTAAAGGCTGCATACAAGGGTTAACTGCACTGTGGTGTGCCAACACTGCCCTCAGGTAGGGGTAGGTAAAGGCTGCACACAAGGGTTAATTGCACTGTGGTGTGCCAGGTAGGGGTAGGTAAAGGCTGCACACAAGGGTTAACTGCACTGTGGTGTGCCAGGTAGGGGTAGGTAAAGGCTGCACACAAGGGTTAATTGCACTGTGGTGTGCCAGGTAGGGGTAGGTAAAGGCTGCACACAAGGGTTAATTGCACTGTGGTGTGCCAGGTAGGGGTAGGTAAAGGCTGCACACAAGGGTTAACTGCACTGTGGTGTGCCAACACTGCCCTCAGGTAGGGGTAGGTAAAGGCTGCACACAAGGGTTAATTGCACTGTGGTGTGCCAGGTAGGGGTAGGTAAAGGCTGCATACAAGGGTTAATTGCACTGTGGTGTGCCAACACTGCCCTCAGGTAGGGGTAGGTAAAGGCTGCACACAAGGGTTAATTGCACTGTGGTGTGCCAGGTAAGGGTAGGTAAAGGCTGCACACAAGGGTTAATTGCACTGTGGTGTGCCAGGTAGGGGTAGGTAAAGGCTGCACACAAGGGTTAATTGCACTGTGGTGTGCCAGGTAGGGGTAGGTAAAGGCTGCATACAAGGGTTAACTGCACTGTGGTGTGCCAACACTGCCCTCAGGTAGGGGTAGGTAAAGGCTGCACACAAGGGCTAACTGCACTGTGGTGTGCCAACACTGCCCTCAGGTAGGGGTAGGTAAAGGCCGCACACAAGGGTTAATTGCACTGTGGTGTGCCAACACTGCCCTCAGGTAGGGGTAGGTAAAGGCCGCACACAAGGGTTAATTGCACTGTGGTGTGCCAGGTAGGGGTAGGTAAAGGCTGCACACAAGGGTTAACTGCACTGTGGTGTGCCAGGTAGGGGTAGGTAAAGGCCGCACACAAGGGTTAATTGCACTGTGGTGTGCCAGGTAGGGGTAGGTAAAGGCCGCACACAAGGGTTAATTGCACTGTGGTGTGCCAGGTAGGGGTAGGTAAAGGCTGCACACAAGGGTTAATTGCACTGTGGTGTGCCAGGTAGGGGTAGGTAAAGGCCGCACACAAGGGTTAATTGCACTGTGGTGTGCCAGGTAGGGGTAGGTAAAGGCCGCACACAAGGGTTAACTGCACTGTGGTGTGCCAGGTAGGGGTAGGTAAAGGCTGCACACAAGGGTTAATTGCACTGTGGTGTGCCAGGTAGGGGTAGGTAAAGGCTGCACACAAGGGTTAATTGCACTGTGGTGTGCCAGGTAGGGGTAGGTAAAGGCCGCACACAAGGGTTAATTGCACTGTGGTGTGCCAGGTAGGGGTAGGTAAAGGCTGCACACAAGGGTTAACTGCACTGTGGTGTGCCAGGTAGGGGTAGGTAAAGGCTGCACACAAGGGTTAACTGCACTGTGGTGTGCCAGGTAGGGGTAGGTAAAGGCTGCACACAAGGGTTAATTGCACTGTGGTGTGCCAACACTGCCCTCAGGTAGGGGTAGGTAAAGGCCGCACACAAGGGTTAATTGCACTGTGGTGTGCCAACACTGCCCTCAGGTAGGGGTAGGTAAAGGCTGCACACAAGGGTTAATTGCACTGTGGTGTGCCAGGTAGGGGTAGGTAAAGGCCGCACACAAGGGTTAACTGCACTGTGGTGTGCCAGGTAGGGGTAGGTAAAGGCTGCACACAAGGGTTAATTGCACTGTGGTGTGCCAACACTGCTCAGGTAGGGGTAGGTAAAGGCTGCACACAAGGGTTAACTGCACTGTGGTGTGCCAGGTAGGGGTAGGTAAAGGCTGCATACAAGGGTTAACTGCACTGTGGTGTGCCAGGTAGGGGTAGGTAAAGGCTGCACACAAGGGTTAATTGCACTGTGGTGTGCCAGGTAGGGGTAGGTAAAGGCTGCACACAAGGGTTAATTGCACTGTGGTGTGCCAACACTGCCCTCAGGTAGGGGTAGGTAAAGGCTGCACACAAGGGTTAACTGCACTGTGGTGTGCCAACACTGCCCTCAGGTAGGGGTAGGTAAAGGCCGCACACAAGGGCTAATTGCACTGTGGTGTGCCAGGTAGGGGTAGGTAAAGGCTGCATACAAGGGTTAATTGCACTGTGGTGTGCCAGGTAGGGGTAGGTAAAGGCTGCACACAAGGGTTAATTGCACTGTGGTGTGCCAGGTAGGGGTAGGTAAAGGCCGCACACAAGGGTTAATTGCACTGTGGTGTGCCAGGTAGGGGTAGGTAAAGGCTGCACACAAGGGTTAACTGCACTGTGGTGTGCCAGGTAGGGGTAGGTAAAGGCTGCACACAAGGGTTAATTGCACTGTGGTGTGCCAGGTAGGGGTAGGTAAAGGCTGCACACAAGGGCTAACTGCACTGTGGTGTGCCAGGTAGGGGTAGGTAAAGGCTGCACACAAGGGTTAACTGCACTGTGGTGTGCCAGGTAGGGGTAGGTAAAGGCTGCACACAAGGGTTAACTGCACTGTGGTGTGCCAGGTAGGGGTAGGTGAAGGCCGCACACAAGGGTTAATTGCACTGTGGTGTGCCAGGTAGGGGTAGGTAAAGGCTGCACACAAGGGTTAATTGCACTGTGGTGTGCCAGGTAGGGGTAGGTAAAGGCTGCACACAAGGGTTAACTGCACTGTGGTGTGCCAGGTAGGGGTAGGTAAAGGCTGCACACAAGGGTTAACTGCACTGTGGTGTGCCAGGTAGGGGTAGGTAAAGGCTGCACACAAGGGTTAATTGCACTGTGGTGTGCCAGGTAGGGGTAGGTAAAGGCTGCACACAAGGGTTAACTGCACTGTGGTGTGCCAACACTGCCTCAGGTAGGGGTAGGTAAAGGCTGCACACAAGGGTTAATTGCACTGTGGTGTGCCAGGTAGGGGTAGGTAAAGGCTGCACACAAGGGTTAATTGCACTGTGGTGTGCCAGGTAGGGGTAGGTAAAGGCTGCACACAAGGGTTAACTGCACTGTGGTGTGCCAGGTAGGGGTAGGTAAAGGCTGCATACAAGGGTTAATTGCACTGTGGTGTGCCAACACTGCCCTCAGGTAGGGGTAGGTAAAGGCCGCACACAAGGGTTAATTGCACTGTGGTGTGCCAGGTAGGGGTAGGTAAAGGCTGCACACAAGGGTTAATTGCACTGTGGTGTGCCAGGTAGGGGTAGGTAAAGGCCGCACACAAGGGTTAATTGCACTGTGGTGTGCCAGGTAGGGGTAGGTAAAGGCTGCACACAAGGGTTAATTGCACTGTGGTGTGCCAGGTAGGGGTAGGTAAAGGCTGCACACAAGGGTTAACTGCACTGTGGTGTGCCAGGTAGGGGTAGGTAAAGGCTGCACACAAGGGTTAATTGCACTGTGGTGTGCCAACACTGCCCTCAGGTAGGGGTAGGTAAAGGCTGCACACAAGGGTTAATTGCACTGTGGTGTGCCAGGTAGGGGTAGGTAAAGGCCGCACACAAGGGTTAATTGCACTGTGGTGTGCCAGGTAGGGGTAGGTAAAGGCCGCACACAAGGGTTAATTGCACTGTGGTGTGCCAGGTAGGGGTAGGTAAAGGCCGCACACAAGGGTTAATTGCACTGTGGTGTGCCAGGTAGGGGTAGGTAAAGGCCGCACACAAGGGTTAATTGCACTGTGGTGTGCCAGGTAGGGGTAGGTAAAGGCTGCACACAAGGGTTAATTGCACTGTGGTGTGCCAGGTAGGGGTAGGTAAAGGCTGCACACAAGGGTTAACTGCACTGTGGTGTGCCAGGTAGGGGTAGGTAAAGGCTGCACACAAGGGTTAATTGCACTGTGGTGTGCCAGGTAGGGGTAGGTAAAGGCCGCACACAAGGGTTAATTGCACTGTGGTGTGCCAGGTAGGGGTAGGTAAAGGCCGCACACAAGGGTTAATTGCACTGTGGTGTGCCAGGTAGGGGTAGGTAAAGGCCACACACAAGGGTTAACTGCATTGTGGTGTGCCAGGTAGGGGTAGGTAAAGGACTATAACCTGAAAGACAGATGGCTCCCTGGAATCTGAATACATCTCCAAACAGATCTGGTCCTCTTCAACCATTACTATTCTAATCAATGTTTGAAGAACAGAAACTGTGTTCCACTGATAAGTCACGCAGGCCACCTCAAGGAAAAGCCCGATGGACACTCACCAGAAGAACTGGTGGGCAAAGCGGATGCTCTTGCAAGACTGCTCCAGGAGAAGTCGGGCCAGTGAGGAACTGTGGTAGCTCTCGAACTTCAGGCCCTGCAAAAACAGTTTTCACATTATTTCTGCCTTATGCCACATGCCAATATATACAAAAAAAGAAATAATTTTCAGGAGGATACTTGATGATCACATAACAGAACATACAAATGCATGATTTGAACAAAAATGTCATGACACTGTGGTCTCCAAAAAAAGGAAAGACCTTATGAAACAAGCCAGAATCAGCAAGTTAAAGAGACAAACATTTGTCCAGGAAAAATCCTGTCTTGGTACAGTAATGGCCTTATGACAGCGAGTCCCATGCTACGGTTCAATTGTACTTGAAACTACTGCACAC
Source organism: Theodoxus fluviatilis (assembly GCA_034096865.1). Lineage (NCBI taxonomy): Eukaryota > Metazoa > Mollusca > Gastropoda > Cycloneritida > Neritidae > Theodoxus > Theodoxus fluviatilis. The sequence goes on along the minus strand of JAWQFJ010002514.1, from coordinate 10,483 downwards.
AAACCTGGGCTTTGAATTTTCAACCAACTGTTTACATGGACAGAGGCAGAGAAAAGTGCACGTTCTACATAGTAATTCATGACAAGTTGAGACTTTAGAACAGATTTCACACAATTGATTCAGTCATCCATCCAGGCTGAGATATACTTCTGATTACACAGAGAAAACCACGATTTAAGGCCCATAGTGGCACTTTGGCAGGTGAGGTCTTGTGTCTGGATTGGGACCCCATACTACAACAATTCGGGGCAGCCAGCTTTCCACTCAAACGTAATGTGGTGAACATCCACTCCTTGCCTGGATGAGCTGGGGCAGGAAGGCCACCAAATCATCAATGGGGATCTGGTTGAGGGACTTGACAGCAAACTCTCGAACTTCCAAGTCAGGGTACCTGTGGTGAAAATCAAAGAGGTTCCTATAATAGATGTTCAATGACTCATTACCACACAAACATTAACTCTCTCTTTTAAAAATAATATTTATCAATTATTGCATTGAACCTGATTATGTGACTACCACGTACACCATTCCAAGCCTTGCTTTAATGTATAATTGTTCTATAGAAGCACATCCAAAAACTCAATCCATCAAATCTATAGAGACTGTGGCCATTACAACAGTACAGAGCTAACACATCAAATCTATAGAGACTGTGGCTGTTACGACAGTACAGAGCTAACACATCAAATCTATAGAGACTGTGGCTGTTACGACAGTACAGAGCTAACACATCAAATCTATAGAGACTGTGGCTGTTACGACAGTACAGAGCTAACAAACCATACCCAACTTATCCCTGTCAGAGTGTTAGCTACATTTTCAACAAATGCAGAAAGGAAGATGAAACAAATTGTCCAACATGCAACTCTCTTCAAAAAAGATTATGCAGATAAATGAATGACTGCAGCAATGAATAAGTGAATGCATGAATGAATGAATGAATGAATGTAGCAATGAAAACATGAATGAATGAAAGAATGTATAACTGCACAATGAATGAATGAATGAATTCATGACTGAATAAATGAATGTAGCAATGAAAACAAATGAATGAATGAACGAATGGAATGAATGAATGAATGAACAAGCAAATGGAATGAACGAATGGAATGAATGAATGAATGAACAAGCAAATGGAATGAATGAATGAATGAATGAATGAATGAATGAATGAATGAATGAATGAATGAACAAGTGAATGGAAAAGAATGAATGAAGAAATGGATGAATCAACAAATCAATGCAAAGACATGGACTGACAGCAGTTGCCAGAGAAGAGCAAGCAGGGAATAGAACTCTTGTCTCTGTGGAGGAGAATAGAACTCTTATCTCTGTGGAGGAGAATAGAACTCTTATCTCTGTGGAGGAGAATAGAACTCTTATCTCTGTGGAGGAGAATAGAACTCTTATCTCTGTGGAGGAGAATAGAACTCTTATCTCTGTGGAGGAGAATAGAACTCTTGTCTCTGTGGAGGAGAATAGAACTCTTATCTCTGTGGAGGCACTGGGGGGAGACCTCCAGAGCAAGCAGGGAATAGAACTCTTGTCTCTGTGGAGGAGAATAGAACTCTTATCTCTGTGGAGGAGAATAGAACTCTTATCTCTGTGGAGGAGAATAGAACTCTTATCTCTGTGGAGGAGAATAGAACTCTTATCTCTGTGGAGGAGAATAGAACTCTTATCTCTGTGGAGGAGAATAGAACTCTTATCTCTGTGGAGGAGAATAGAACTCTTATCTCTGTGGAGGAGAATAGAACTCTTATCTCTGTGGAGGAGAATAGAACTCTTATCTCTGTGGAGGAGAATAGAACTCTTATCTCTGTGGAGGCACTGGGGGGAGACCTCCAGAGCAAGCAGGGAATAGAACTCTTATCTCTGTGGAGGAGAATAGAACTCTTATCTCTGTGGAGGAGAATAGAACTCTTATCTCTGTGGAGGAGAATAGAACTCTTATCTCTGTGGAGGAGAATAGAACTCTTATCTCTGTGGAGGAGAATAGAACTCTTGTCTCTGTGGAGGCACTGGGGGGACCTCCTGGGATGCAGAATAGAACTCTTATCTCTGTGGAGGAGAATAGAACTCTTATCTCTGTGGAGGAGAATAGAACTCTTATCTCTGTGGAGGAGAATAGAACTCTTATCTCTGTGGAGGAGAATAGAACTCTTATCTCTGTGGAGGAGAATAGAACTCTTATCTCTGTGGAGGAGAATAGAACTCTTATCTCTGTGGAGGAGAATAGAACTCTTATCTCTGTGGAGGAGAATAGAACTCTTGTCTCTGTGGAGGAGAATAGAACTCTTGTCTCTGTGGAGGAGAATAGAACTCTTATCTCTGTGGAGGAGAATAGAACTCTTATCTCTGTGGAGGAGAATAGAACTCTTATCTCTGTGGAGGAGAATAGAACTCTTATCTCTGTGGAGGAGAATAGAACTCTTATCTCTGTGGAGGAGAATAGAACTCTTATCTCTGTGGAGGAGAATAGAACTCTTATCTCTGTGGAGGAGAATAGAACTCTTATCTCTGTGGAGGAGAATAGAACTCTTATCTCTGTGGAGGAGAATAGAACTCTTGTCTCTGTGGAGGAGAATAGAACTCTTATCTCTGTGGAGGAGAATAGAACTCTTATCTCTGTGGAGGAGAATAGAACTCTTATCTCTGTGGAGGAGAATAGAACTCTTATCTCTGTGGAGGAGAATAGAACTCTTATCTCTGTGGAGGAGAATAGAACTCTTATCTCTGTGGAGGAGAATAGAACTCTTGTCTCTGTGGAGGAGAATAGAACTCTTATCTCTGTGGAGGAGAATAGAACTCTTATCTCTGTGGAGGAGAATAGAACTCTTATCTCTGTGGAGGAGAATAGAACTCTTATCTCTGTGGAGGAGAATAGAACTCTTATCTCTGTGGAGGAGAATAGAACTCTTGTCTCTGTGGAGGAGAATAGAACTCTTATCTCTGTGGAGGAGAATAGAACTCTTGTCTCTGTGGAGGAGAATAGAAACTCTTATCTCTGTGGAGGAGAATAGAACTCTTGTCTCTGTGGAGGAGAATAGAACTCTTATCTCTGTGGAGGAGAATAGAACTCTTATCTCTGTGGAGGAGAATAGAACTCTTGTCTCTGTGGAGGAGAATAGAACTCTTATCTCTGTGGAGGAGAATAGAACTCTTATCTCTGTGGAGGAGAATAGAACTCTTATCTCTGTGGAGGAGAATAGAACTCTTATCTCTGTGGAGGAGAATAGAACTCTTATCTCTGTGGAGGAGAATAGAACTCTTGTCTCTGTGGAGGAGAATAGAACTCTTATCTCTGTGGAGGAGAATAGAACTCTTGTCTCTGTGGAGGAGAATAGAACTCTTATCTCTGTGGAGGAGAATAGAACTCTTATCTCTGTGGAGGAGAATAGAACTCTTATCTCTGTGGAGGAGAATAGAACTCTTATCTCTGTGGAGGAGAATAGAACTCTTATCTCTGTGGAGGAGAATAGAACTCTTGTCTCTGTGGAGGAGAATAGAACTCTTATCTCTGTGGAGGAGAATAGAACTCTTATCTCTGTGGAGGAGAATAGAACTCTTATCTCTGTGGAGGAGAATAGAACTCTTATCTCTGTGGAGGAGAATAGAACTCTTATCTCTGTGGAGGAGAATAGAACTCTTATCTCTGTGGAGGAGAATAGAACTCTTATCTCTGTGGAGGAGAATAGAACTCTTATCTCTGTGGAGGAGAATAGAACTCTTATCTCTGTGGAGGAGAATAGAACTCTTATCTCTGTGGAGGAGAATAGAACTCTTGTCTCTGTGGAGGAGAATAGAACTCTTATCTCTGTGGAGGAGAATAGAACTCTTATCTCTGTGGAGGAGAATAGAACTCTTATCTCTGTGGAGGAGAATAGAACTCTTATCTCTGTGGAGGAGAATAGAACTCTTATCTCTGTGGAGGAGAATAGAACTCTTGTCTCTGTGGAGGAGAATAGAACTCTTATCTCTGTGGAGGAGAATAGAACTCTTATCTCTGTGGAGGCACTGGGGGGGAGACCTCCAGAGCAGGGAATAGAACTCTTATCTCTGTGGAGGAGAATAGAACTCTTATCTCTGTGGAGGAGAATAGAACTCTTATCTCTGTGGAGGAGAATAGAACTCTTATCTCTGTGGAGGAGAATAGAACTCTTATCTCTGTGGAGGAGAATAGAACTCTTATCTCTGTGGAGGCACTGGGGGGAGACCTCCAGAGCAAGCAGGGAATAGAACTCTTATCTCTGTGGAGGAGAATAGAACTCTTATCTCTGTGGAGGAGAATAGAACTCTTGTCTCTGTGGAGGAGAATAGAACTCTTATCTCTGTGGAGGAGAATAGAACTCTTATCTCTGTGGAGGAGAATAGAACTCTTGTCTCTGTGGAGGAGAATAGAACTCTTATCTCTGTGGAGGAGAATAGAACTCTTATCTCTGTGGAGGAGAATAGAACTCTTGTCTCTGTGGAGGAGAATAGAACTCTTATCTCTGTGGAGGAGAATAGAACTCTTATCTCTGTGGAGGAGAATAGAACTCTTATCTCTGTGGAGGAGAATAGAACTCTTGTCTCTGTGGAGGCACTGGGGGGAGACCTCCAGAGCAAGCAGGGAATAGAATTCTTATCTTTGTGGAGGAGAATAGAACTCTTATCTCTGTGGAGGAGAATAGAACTCTTATCTCTGTGGAGGAGAATAGAACCCTTATCTCTGTGGAGGAGAATAGAACTCTTATCTCTGTGGAGGAGAATAGAACTCTTGTCTCTGTGGAGGAGAATAGAACTCTTGTCTCTGTGGAGGAGAATAGAACTCTTGTCTCTGTGGAGGCACTGGGGGGAGACCTCCAGAGCAAGCAGGGAATAGAACTCTTGTCTCTGTGGAGGAGAATAGAACTCTTGTCTCTGTGGAGGAGAATAGAACTCTTATCTCTGTGGAGGCACTGGGAGGAGACCTCCAGGGAAAGCTTACTGAGGCAGCAGCAGTTCGAAGGCCTCCATGGGCTGCAGAGGCTGCCATGCCAGCAGCAGTGAGTAGATCTCTCCCAGACATGCCCAGTGCCAGCTGGGCACTGCAGACAGCACACGTGGCAGCAGCGAGGGATGGTCCGTCATGTAGTAGCGGTAACTCCACAGGGTCTCCATCTCGTCTGCCCCAAAGCTGCAACAACAGCCATGCCATGGAAAGATCAAGGACACTGAAGTGAAAGATACAAAGGCTGTGTAAAGCTGCTCAAAGCGAAAATACAAAAAAGTTCACAGATCTTCCATCACATTTGACTTGAAAAGCAAGCATATGTATAAAGTAAACACTCACAAAAAAAGTGTCAGTTGTTTCTGTGCAGTCCAGCAGAGCTAGAATACCTCCACAAAAACACCCTCTGTGGCATGGAGACCTTTGTAGCCTATGTAAGGCCACTGAGCATGAAAATCACAAAAATGGTTTATAGGGTAAACAACATTCAAGTCATGATGTCCCTAGTTATCAAGCTCTTAGGAATCTAAGTAAGTAAGTAGGTAAGTAGGTAAGTAGGTAAGTAAGTAAGTAAGTAGGTATGTAGGTAAGTAAGTAAGTAAGTAGGTATGTAGGTAAGTAAGTAAGTACAAAAGTAAGTAGGTAAGTGAGTAAGTAAGTAAGTAAGTAGGTAGGTAGGTAGGTAAGTAAGTAAGTAAATAAGTAAGTAAGTAAGTAAGTAAGTAAGTATGTAAGTAGGTATGTAGGTAAGTAAGTAGGGAAGTAAGTAGGTAAGTGAGTAAGTAAGTAGGTAAGTAAGTAAGTAAGTAAGTAAGTAAGTAAGTAAGTAAGTAAGTAAGTAAGTAAGTAAGTAAGTAAGTAAGTAAGTAAGTAAGTAAGTAAGTAAGTAAGTAAGTAAGTAAGTAAGTAAGTAAGTAAGTAAGTAAGTAGGTAGGTAGGTAGGTAGGTAGGTAGGTAGGTAGGTAGGTAGGTAGGTAGGTAGGTAGGTAGGTAGGTAGGTAGGTAGGTAGGTAGTTAGGTAGGTAGGTAGGTAGGTAGGTAGGTAAGTAAGTAAATAAGTAAGTAAGTAAGTAAGTATGTAAGTAGGAGTCTCATAGGGAGGAGCTGTGGGTCTGCAGCAAGCTAACCCCATTTTCAGACTTGAGTTTCTCAAAATGTATTTCCCCACCCCAACCCCACCTCCTATTTCTAAAATCCAATCTTCATTGCAAAACTTTTCATCTTGTAAGACTCCATTTTTTTAGAGATCAAAGGTTCCATTGCTTTTCCATACTTTTTGCCAAAAAGGTAATTTTTATCCTAAAATTAGTTTTAGGAGGGTTAACATGAGTCACTGATTGCCTGATTTTAGCTTGGTCGACAGCAAAGGGAGCTAATCTGGGTAAGCCTCGCTGACGCAGGCCTCCCAGATAAGCACAAATTCCCGCGGAGTGCTCTCCCCTTACTCCTATATAAGCCCGTGCCCAGGGCAACCCGTCAGTTCACTTCTTCAAGTGCTTGGCGAGCTCTTCCTTGCGGGGCAGGTTGGGAGGGTCTCCCACAGTGACTCATGTTAACCCTCCTAAAACTAATTTTAGGATAAAAATTACCTTTTACTCTGGGTTAACATGAGTCACTGATTGCCGAATTCCGAATAGGAGGCGGGTAAGGAGGTAAGAACTCGCTCCGCTGACCAGCGCCCTAATAGTTAATATAGGTGTTAACAAGCGAAAGAGGTTAAGGACTTGTACCATACCACTGCACAAGTTGAAGGACAGCAAAGGGAGCTAAGAAGATGCTGGTCAGGGAGACAAACTGCGCCACCCAAGCCTCTGCTGGCAGACGCAGGAGATGGTGCACTCGGACGCCACGCTCGCCAGCCCTGTGTCTAAGATAGGGCGTCCAAAAGTGCTGGCTGACGATCAACCAACTGACTTGGTGACGTCCTCCAAAGCTGCACCTCTATAAAGGGCCAACGATGCTGCAATGGCCCGCAGCTCGTGAGCGGGTCGGTGTGGATCAGGGGACTGTACTGAAACATCCCTGATCCCTGAGACAGGTGAATCCTTCGGCACTGGACCCGATGCTCCGCTCTGAAGGGTAGGAGCTCTCGAGCCCTCCGGCCGGTCTGCTCCCGGGGAACCAGGAGATCCCACGGACGAGGAACTCCGGAAGAGAAGAAGTGGGGTCAGTCTCCACTGACTCTCCTGTTCCCCTGCGCAGGGTCCACCCCTCTCCAGGGGTATCCGCTGCGTCTTCTCGCGTTTACGCCACAATGGCCCGCGGCTCGTGAGCGGGTCGGTGTAGCTCAGGGGACTGTCCTGAACATCCCTGATCTCTGAGACAGGGGAATCCTCCAGCGGTGAACCCGAGGCTCCGCTCCGATGGGTAGCAGCTCTCGAGCCCTCCGGCTGGTCTGCTCCCAGGGAACCAGGAGATCCCACTGACGAGGACTCTGTAGCCGGAATAGAAGAAGTGGGACAGTCTCCACTGACTCTCCTGTTCCCCTGCGCAGGGTCCGCCCCTCTCCAGGGGTATCCGCTGCGTCTCCAGCCATGATCTGCGGCCGTCTGATATGCTTCCTCAAAAAGGGATGTATCCATGAGGAAATCCGTTGGGTAGCAGCTCTCGAGCCCTCCGGCCGGTCTGCTCTGCGGAGATGTCCTTGCTGAGCCAGGCAGTGGTAGAAAAAGCGGCTCCTCAGGCGTCCTTTGTCCTTAGAGTGCTCTATGTAGCCGGACAGTGCACGGACTGGGCAGAAGGCCTCCTCTGCAAGAGGCTGTATTGTACTGCTGACGGTCAACCTCAGGCAACCAGTTCGTGGCAATGGAACCCGGGAAGGTGAGCAATGACACAGATCCGATCTGGTTGAATCGCAGACAATCCCTGCAGTCTGAAAGGGCATGAAGCTCCCTAACCCGGCCCGCTGTGGTCACACTGCGGAGGTGTTCATGCTGAGCCCTGCAGCAGTAGAAAAGGCGGCTCATCGGGCTTCCTTTGTCCTTGGTGCGCTCTATGTAGCAGGACAGTGCTCATACTGGGCAGAAGGTCTCTTCTTCAAGAGGCTGTAATGTGTACTGTGGACTGCCAAACGCTGGCCACCTGTTCGTGGCGATGAAGGCCGGTAAGGTGAGCAGGGACACAGAACCGTTCTGGTTGAATCTTCAGACAATCCCTTCTGGCTGAAGGGGCATGAATCTCACTTACACGGCCCGCTGTGGCCAAAGTGATCAAAACACAGTCATCGTGGTAAGTCTGTCCAAGGAGACTTCCTCGAGTGGCTCAAAAGGCGCATGAGCCAAAATTCCAACCTCTTCGACTGGCACCACCAATCCTTAGTGACTCTCTGGACCACTGCATCGGAGATCCTCTGTCCTCAACTGCCCTCCTGAGAGTCATAACAAGAGAAGGCTCAGACTCTCGACGTACGGGTGAACGATGTTGGAGCCCGGGCTCAGTAAGTCCGCTCTGCATGGCAATTCTTCGGAATCTGAACGTAGCGGAGAAGCAGCAAGAAATCCATGACTTGTTCCACCCCAGTGGAGCTACCAACGGCATCTCGCGGTTGAACTGCTCCAGACGTCGAACCACTTGCGCAATGAGAGGCAGAGGGAGAGACGCATACAGAGCTAGACCTGTCCAGTCCATCGATAGGGCATCTACAGTCACAGCAGCGGCATCTGGCACAGTGGCCACGTACCCCGGCAACCTGCTGCGGAATATCGTTACAAACAGGTCGATTGACACAGCCCGGAAAAGCTAATGACTCCTGGCAAACACGCCCGGGTGCAGCGTCCACTCTGTTGAAAGTGCTTGAGACCGAGACAGTCCGTCCGCCACCACCTGCAAACGCCCGGGCATGTGACGAACCAGTAGATGGATACCCGCTGCACGGACAAACTTAACAGATTTATCGTGAGCAAACAGAGGGAACGAGAAAGGGTGCCTCCTTGATTCTTGATGTGAGCCACCACTGTCGTGTTGTCGGATAGCACCATCACGACATGGTCCTGCAGTCTGTCATTCCACATGTTCAAGGCATTTATCACTGCTACCATTTCAGATCATTGATATGACGGCAGCGCTCCTCTGCTGCCCCGTGTCCTGAGCAGACCTGAAAGACTGGGAGGAGGTGGGCGCCCCAAGCTGCCATTGATGCGTCCGTGCATAAGGAAAAGGTGGCGATCGGCATCTGCAATGGCACTCCCGGCAGTAGCCATGTCCGAGTTGTCCAAGATAGCAGGGCTTGTCGCAGTGTCTCTGACACGACTAGTCGCTGATCCCACAAGCTGACGCACTGCTGCCATAGATCGCTCAGGGCCCACTGTATGGGCCTCACGAAAAAACCGCCCCAAAAGGAATCAACTCTCCTGCCGCCATGCACATCCCAATCCCCTTCGAGATAAATCTGGGGCAGGTGCTGTCCGAAGTAAAAACCGCTGCACCCCATCTGTCCGCTGGACCATTCTGTTGCGGCAGTCGCACTATTCCAGCCGCCGTATCGAAATTCATTCACAGATGAGGGAATACATGCGAGGGTCGAAGTCTGACTTCGCAACGTACACCAAAATTCCCAGACTCTGCAGTCTGTCTATAGTATGAGCAACGGAGATCTGCTGAGAGAGTAGCAGGGTTCGCGTACATCTGTAGAAAGTCGCCCCTATAATTCGACACTTGGACGCTCTCTCGGCGCACGTACTCTACCCCTGTCGAGTAGACGGGTGGAATCCATGGAAGTGCTGAGACGAAATGGGAGAGAACGCAAAACGTAAACAATGCCGTCTATGGCAATCTCAGCCACGAGCGAGAGAACCCGTGCGAGCGGACCTGTGCATGGACACGCGCAGGTAGGCCTCTGACGGGTCTATGCTGACAGTCATTCCCCGGGGCGTACAGACTGCCTCAAAACTCGCGTGGTTCCATCCTGAAGTGCGGAATCTCTATGAAGATAATCAGAGGCTGTGAAGACAGGAGCAAAAAGTGACGGCGACCTCCTGCAAGGCCCAGTTGCTTTGTAGAAATCTTCCATCCGCCGCTCAGACGAGTCAGAGGAAAACCTTCCAGTACTGACTGCTGTGCCTGCGCAAGCATGACGTCATAGGAGACCTGAGACGGAAACAAGGTTACAGATTCCCGAGTCCGTCATCGCCAACTTGACAGGAGCGTTGGAGCAAGCGCGAAGAGTCATTACGACGAGCGCCGACGAACGAAATAGGAAAGTCTGAGAGTGACCTAGCTTTCCGGCCAAAACTCCAACACACTAGTTACACAGCGGAGGTAAACAGGCGTGAAGTAGAGGACAGTTTCCATGTTGGACTGCCCTGCTTGACTCATGCGAGCCACGAGGAGCGTCATTCTGGACCGACAAAGTTCGTTCGACGAACCGCCAAAGAAAACTGCTCGTGAAGGTCTGCAGCTTGCTTGGGAACAGGGTGGAAAGCGGTGGAAACGTCTCGCGCACTGGGAGCGCCTATCTTCCTGACGCCACCCTCTGGTCGCGCGGCGAATTCTTCGGGAGGAGTCGACGCGAGA
>JAWQFJ010002513.1:219917-229475 GCA_034096865.1 Theodoxus fluviatilis | reverse complement strand
CTTAAAATTTGTTGCCTTTTAATTTGATACCTCGGCACGCATCGCCTTGCACGTGCTCGCGTGTGTGTTTGAGCGTGCGTGCGTATGTATTCATCCTACTGTACCAATTGATTTGTATGACCACTTGTGTGTGTGTGTGTGTGTGTGTGTGTGTGTGTGTGTGTGTGTGTGTGTGTGTGTGTGTGTGTGTAAGCGTTTTCTTTTTAAATTTATTTATTTGTTGTATCCCCCCCCAATCTACGGATTATTTTCTAGTTGTTCATTTCCTATCTGTTTATCCGTTTATTGCATTTTGTATGAGGAATGTGCAGTTGTTGTCAGATATTGAACTGCTGGGTATTAATGACGTTCTTTTCGTTTGATTTATGCTTGCTTGCAAAAATTGTCCCAATATTGACATGTGTGACTGTGTGTGTGTGTGTGTGTGTGTGTGTGTGTGTGTGTGTGTGTGTGTGTGTGTGTGTGTGTGTGTGTGTGCGTATGTGTGTGTATGTCTCTATTGAATGTAAATTGTGATATTTGCTGCTGCTTCCTCTCCCCCATTTTCCAATTTACGGATTGTGTCCCAGCTGTTCATTTGCTTTCAATTTCGTAAGAGGAGCGTGAAGTTTTTGGTTTTTTTGTTTCCCCCCCCCCCCCTCCCAAATATTGAACAGCTGGGTTTTACTGATCTCTTCATTTGATTGACTGCTAAAATTGTGTGTGTGTGTGTGTGTGTGTGTTTGTGTGTGTGTGTGGGTGTGTGTGTGTTTTCTATGGATTCTAAACTGTGATATCTGCTGCTGCTCTCCCTGTTCTTTTCATTTCATTTGATTTGTGTTGGCTTGCAAAAATTGATCGTTTGTTACCTATCATTGCAAGCTGTAAGAGGATTGTGGAGTTTGTTTTCTTGTTTTTGTCACGGGTTTAGCTACTATGCCACGAGTGGTTTCTCCTTCGTGTTTGATTTGTGGCGACTTGTTAAAAATTGCGCCTTGAAACTGACTTGATGTAAGTGCCCCAGCCCCCCCCCCCCTCCCCCTCCCCCCCCCCCCTTCCCAACTGTTAATGCAGTAGATGCAATAAGAAAGTGAAAGGTGGGGACGGGTGAGCAAGCTCAATTCCTAATGATTTTCATCCATTTTATCATCCCTCTTGTTTATGTTACTCTATATTCTACTATATTCTTTCTACTTTTTTTTCACCTTCACATGAACTTTTTTCTTGTTCCTTTCGACCATTGGTCCTTCTCTAACTTTCAAGTGGAAGAGATGAGAGATTTGTCCCACTGTGGTGGTATGAGTTTGATCCCCCTACCTCAAGTCATCCCAACACCCATCTTAGCATGTTCCACACAGTCTCGAGACATATCTTTTTTATATTCTAGGTCAATAACATGACTAACATAAAGCTGATTTCAATCAATTGCCGGGGATTAGCCAACACTGAAAAAAGGAGAGATATACTGCACTACGTAAGAGGTGGAAACTATTCTATCATCTGTCTGCAGGACATTCATATTAACGAAAGCACTGTGAACACCTTTCTACATGAATGGGGGTTAACAGGCATTGTGGCTCCATATACATCAGCAGCACGAGGCGTAGCCATCCTATTCAATAACACTTTTGATTACAGAATTTTGCGTACCACCATAGATATCGAAGGAAACTATATCATAGCTTCTCTTGTAATGGAGGAAAAGGAGGTGTGCATAGTGAACCTGTATGGACCAAACTCTGACAATCCTATTTTTTATGAAAAACTCTTTCAAAAACTTGACATTAATACATCTACAATTATATGCGGGGACTGGAATCTAGTCCTTGACCCGCAACAAGATACAGATAATTATGTGGCAGTAAATAACCCCAAAGCAAGGGACACTGTTTTAAACTTTATTCATTCAAATAATTTTACTGATCCATACAGAATACAACATCCAAATATTAGAAGATACACTTGGCGGAAAAATAACCCTAAAAAACAGTCCCGGCTGGATTTTTTCCTCATTACCGAGGACATGCTAAACTACATGTCCAAAACAGATATCATTCCAGGATATAGAACCGATCATTCGGCTGTTACCCTAACATTAAATATATCGGCTAAAAAGAAAGGAGCAGGCTATTGGAAATTTAATACCTCCCTTCTCCGTGATATAAACTACATTAAGATAGTAAAAGATACATTTAAAGAAACACTAGATCAATATGCAGCGTTACCATATGATAGGAAAAACCTAGATTCAATAGATAAAAAGGACATTTACTTACAAATTTCGGATCAAACTTTTCTTGATATGATTCTCATGAACATAAGAGGAAAAAGTATAGCATATGGCTCGTGGAAAAAGAAGGAACAAGGAAAAACAAGAGGGGGAACTTAAAGAAGAAATAAAAGCAACCGAAGAAAAATTAGACTGCAGAACAGTGGATACTAACAAAGACGTTAATAAGCACCTAGAAGATCTTAAATCAAAACTAGAAACCATACGTGAAAAAAGAATGAAAGGTGTTATGATTAGATCCAGAGCACGATGGTACGAAAATGGAGAGAAACCTTCTAAATATTTTTGCAGTCTAGAAAAGAGAAACCACAGAATAAAAACAATCCAAAGGCTAACCGTAAATGGAAGGGACATAGAAGATACAGACGCAATTCTCAAAGAACTCATGAATTACTACAGTAATCTCTATGACATCAGACAGACGGATTCAGAGTTAACCAATAGACTACTCAACGAACTAAACTTGCAGACACTAACAGAAGATGAAAAACAATCTCTCGAAGGCTCAATTACATTAACAGAATTAGCAACGACACTTCGGGAAATGAAAAATGAAAAATCCCCCGGGCTAGATGGTTTTCCTGTTGAATTTTTTAAGTTCTTTTGGGACGATTTAAAATATTTCCTGCTCAGAGCCATAAATGAAGCTTACGAAACTGGTTCCTTTTCAATTTCACAAAGAAGGGGAGTGATTACGTGTGTCCCAAAACCCAATAAAGAAAGAAACTTCTTAAGCAATTGGAGACCAATCACACTTCTCACTACCGTGTACAAAATGGCCTCAGGAAGCATTAGCAGAAGATTAAAGACGGTGTTAGGGCATTTGATTCATACTAATCAAACAGGCTTTATCAAAGGGAGATACCTTGGAGATAATGTAAGGCAAGTATTTGACACTATATATGAATGCAATGAAAAGGACATACCAGGACTGTTGCTCCTCATAGACTTTGAAAAAGCTTTTGACTCTCTTTCCGTCTCCTTCCTGTGCGATGTTTTGAAAAAATTTGGATTTGGAAGCAGCTTTCAAGCATGGATGAAGCTATTCTATACAGAAATGACAGCATGTATTATACAGAATGGTCATCTATCTCAAAGCTTTCCCCTGAAAAGAGGCTGTAGACAAGGTGATCCTATCGCACCGTATGCCTATCTCCTCTGCGCTGAAGTGCTAGGTCAAATGATTAGAGAAAACAAACAAATAAAAGGTATCAGAATTGGCAACGTAGAATATAAATTGACTCAGTATGCTGACGACACTCAGATTCTCCTAGATGGTTCAGAAAGCAGCCTCCGAAACACTCTCAATACCCTTGATCTGTTCTTCAGGATATCTGGATTGAAAATAAACTTAGAAAAAACGAAAGCTATATGGATCGGAAGCAAAGTACGTAGTAAAGAAAAACTATGTGCAGACATTAACCTGGACTGGACAAATGATAAGTTTACAGTACTCGGAATCCATTTAAATCCAAGGCTGACAAACATCACGAACTTGAACTTTGAAAGCAAAGTTCAAGAGATAAAACAGCTTCTGAACCATTGGAAACACCGTAATTTAAGTCTCCTTGGTAAAATAACTGTAATAAAAACACTTGCCCTCTCAAAACTAACTCATGTGCTCTCCCTGCTTCCAGACCCAGGAATAGAGAAACAAAAGGCCTTAGAAAAAATTCTATACAACTTCATCTGGAAGGGTGGACCGGACAGGGTCAGTCGAAAAATCCTGTGCCAGGAATTTTCCAAAGGAGGATTAAAAATGATAGATGTAAATGCGTATACTGCAACTAGAAAAATAGCGTGGCTGCAAAGACTAATAGAAGGGGAAAGCACTTGGTGCTCATTGATAAAAAGCAAGTTTAAAAGAAAATTCGATGATATATCCTTTCTCAAAGTTGGCAGTAAATTCCTTATAGATCTTCTTTCAGAATTCAAAAATCCCTTTTGGCAAGACACCATGAAAGCGTGGGAGGTGTACATTAAAAACTATTCTAAGCGACAGTTAAGTTGTGAGGATGTTTTGAGTGAACCACTTTGGTTCAACCCAGACATACATGTCATATTCATAAAAGACTGGTACAACAAAAATATGTTATATATACGTGATATCCTTGATCCAACAGGAACATGGAAGACATTCGAAGAATGTAAAAGGCAATTTGGCTTAGCAGGGACTTTTTTAGACTATGAGCAACTTAAAAGAAAAATTCCGAAGGAATGGGTGGAAATAATTTCGTAATTCGGGCGGCAAAGTAACCCAGCAGCGTCAACATCAAATTTGCATCAGAAATCTAACATCAGCCAAAACAGGGTTAAGAAACATTTATAACACCATGATTCAAACTCGAGATATATCGACTGGTCAGAAAAAATGGGAGCGGATATATCCCAACATATTATGGAATGAAATATGTGAAGCAACCAGGGCTGCCACAACCTCTACATACCTTAAAAGTGTCCAATATAAAATTAACAATCACATAATATATACAAATAGACTCCTCCACCGGATAGGAATAAAGAACAGTGAAAAATGTGATTTTTGCGGAGAAGGCAGCGAAACAATAACTCACCTATTTGTAGAATGCCCAATAGTATGTAGCTTTTGGGCGGATATGTCAGAATTCCTTCACAAGAACACAGACCTAACTTTACCAACGAGTCCTCAAAATTTACTCTTTGGTACAGCTCCTCATAACAAACTGATTAATCACATTCTGCTGTTGGGAAAATCTTTCATTCACAACTGTAAATATAGAAGTTGTCAACCAAACACTAAGGGCTTCCTGAACATTTTACGACAAAACGCAATAATTGAAAAATTCATTGCCCAAAGCAGCAACAACACTGACAACTACATCAATAAATGGGGTGACCTGTGCACTATTTTAGGAGGTACTACTCCTGAATGTTAGCACGAGATAAACTCTCTCTCTCCCTCCCTCCCTCTCTCTCTCTCTCTCTCTCTCTCTCTCTCTCTCTCTCTCTCTCTCTCTCTCTCTCTCCCTCTCTCTCTCTCTCACGCACGCGCACGCGCGCGCAGCACCAATCTACAGCATGTGTCTAATCCTTCCTTTTCGATTTCGCTTTTCGTAGAAGGATTAGCACTTTTTTCTCTTTTTTTTGTTCTTTTTTTATTATTAATTTTGTTCTTTCTGAGATCCTTAAAAAAAAAAAAAAATCTCCTGCCCCTCCATTCACCCCCCCCCCCTCTATTCCCTCACTCCTTTATATGCATGATTGCAAGCATCAATTCATTCATTCATGTATGCATCCATCTATCCAACCATACATGTGCACATGCATCCATCCATGCAACTAACCATGCACTGTCAAAATACCATCATCAACATCGTCGTAATCATCATCATCATCATCATCATCATCATCATCATCATCATCATCATCATCATCATCATCATCATCACCATTCAAAGACACTATCTAACGAGACCGCCAGCTTCTGCAGTTTTGACGCGATTTGTCTGTGACGTTTTGGCATTCGCGGAAACATCACTTCCGGCAGAATGAAAGCGACTGTGGACTAGTAATAATCATGTTTTCACATAGTAGTGTCTTTCATGTGTATCTGCATTTATTTGTTTCGAAAATTGAAAGAAAGTAGTGTATTCATTTCGTAATCAAAGACACTGAGCGTAATGAAGCAAGAAATCATAGTCGATCAATTTGTTTATATTTACCAGACCAGTGCGGGAATGTACGCGTGATTTGTCAGTGTTGCCGTTAGTTTTATTGCAAAAGTTAAGGTGTTCTACTTGTCATCAAAAAGTATTCTTCAGACTGACAAAATAATATTTTAAGTTAATGAGCTTTCGTCGGAGAGCAAACATCGCAGCCATTGTAAAATAGTGGCTCACCGGAAGTGATGTTTCCACTAATCACTGGGTCCGGGACCTCTCTCGCAACTCGGTGGAGCTGGCGGTTTCGTTAGATAGTGTCTTTGCATGAACTCATGCTCATCAGTCGTTCATTCGTATCTTCTGGGTTAGTTCGTGAAACCTTTCATAATGAGCCATTTTAAGATTACTGAAAACTCATACTGCACGGCACACATTTGCCATAGACAGCGTGTACCTGATACCATTTTGCTGCTGTTTTCCAGCTACAAGTATCCAGTGGACGAGACTTCCCTCTTCCTCAACGTCTCCGAGCGTGAGGTGCGGGGTCGCTCTATTCCCAGACACTACCTGAAAGCAGCGCTTGACTACGCAAAGCAGCGCTGCTGAGCTGTCAGTCACCTTGGCCACGCCCTGTAGGTCACACCCACTTTGCCATACAATGTAGGCCACGCCCACTTTGCCACGCCCACTCGACCACGCCCACTTTGCCGCGCCCCGTAGGCCACGCCCACTTGGCAAAGTCCACTTGACCATGTCTACTTAGCCACGCCCGGTAGGCTACATCCACTTGGCCACGTCCTGTAGGCCGCACTCACTTGGTCACGCCCACTTGGCCACGCCTACCAGACCTCGCCTTCTTAGTCACCAACCTATCTGGCCACGCCCATTTTGCGTTGCAGTGATTCGACAGTCCTGGCGCCTGACTGTGCCTTTGTGGGTTGGACCTCTCTTGTCAGGTGGAAATTATTTTAATGTATGTTTAATATCTATTTTTTACATCTGTCTCTCCTTTTTTTTAACCCATCTCGCTTGCTGTGCGCGAAAGACAGAGAAGTGGGCTTGTTGCTCAGTTACTGATGCTCACAGTTCTTTTTTATGTCACGTGAATAGAGGACATATGTCTTCTTTTTTTCTTGTCGAAATGCAAGTCTACATGATCAGGACTCGATTGCCAGGTGGGTTTTTGTGTGTGTGCGTGTATACTCATTTTACTGGTAGACTTTTATCAACCAGTTTCTAGGAGTGGACAATGTGTGCTGTAAAAGCCGTTTTGAACACAATGAAAGTACCGTGCAACCTTTTCACCCTGGTTGACACAGACATTCACAACGGTGATTGATAGACGACGTCGAGGTTTCCAACGTATCACGCTGTTGTTGCAATGTACCAGTGTATCATCCATGATATGGTGCAGTCTTCATTTGCTGGTAACCAGCATTGGACGATGTCGTGAGCAGTATTAATGTGTCACTTCACTGTATTCCTGCAATTCTTGCATACTAGCTTGTATTTGTGTATTCGTAATTTGGTGTAACCCACCAGAGAAAAAATATATTTGGTACTCGCTTTCTGTCCATTTCTTCGTCTCGCTCGTTTTTCTTTTTCTGAATTCTATTGCATGATACAAGTTTGTTTTCCAAAATTCACTCATACGTCGTACACGTTCATTACTCAACTCTGGTATTATTTGTAAGAAGAAAAAAAGATATCGACAACCTGTTTCCGTGTTGATATTGAGGCAAGGGTAAATCTGACTGTCTCATTTTTCTTTCTCTGACTGAACTTCTACTTATTAATAAAAGTGTGTGCTCTTTCGATAAAGACCTTTCCTTCACAGCCGCTAAGGTTTATGCACTTCGTACGCTTCTGCATCTTATTCAGAGACAAAATTGACAATCACCTGAAATGATAAGTGTGCGTATTTGTATATACTGGGATAGATTTAGCAGTGAATAAACACTTTTTGAAACTGGCTCCGTATCTACTTATTTTCGTTGCATGTAAATGTCCATGCTCAAATGGACGAACGAACGCAAAAAAGATTGTCAGGCCTCAGGCCCTTTACAATGTGCATGTAGCTGTTGCATAGATTCACTTCTCAGACATATCTGGCAGATCAATATTACGGGGTTTAAGAGCATGAATTAAAAACAGACAGGCCAGAAACTGATTTGTTGGCACTTCATAAGCAATATATACAAGTCTCCTGATTTTGAGACATGTTTGCGAGTGGCGAATACATCAAACTCTGATATTCATATTCGAATGCTGACAGAGATGTGTCTGCAGTCTTGTCATGGTCTTAAGAGACTTCATGGTACACTGGCACACGAAAGACGTACTAGACTCGCATGTTCACTCTACTGTCGTCCATTATCCTATGTACTTCGCACTTTCTTTGCAGACATACATAAATGTAATTGAGAACGTCTTAGTGAGAAAAAAACTAAGTGCTAAATTTCAATTTTCCAATTTTTGCATTATAATATGAATAAAAACATTCAATCACTGAGGAAACAACAACAAAACTATGCTACCAAACATTTTTTCGTTTTTTTTTTAAATTAAAAAATATTATTTACCTCATTTTATTCTATAATTTACCTTAATACGTTATTTTTGTGCTGGAATTTCTACGGCTGTGCATCATTAAACCTTATTTAAATGTATACTTGAAATATTCGTTTTAAAAAAGAGTTACATCATAAATTACGTTTATCAAACATTATAGAAAGCACGTCTATAAAAATGTCAAATTATTTTAACCCGATGTTTTCTGATTAATCGAAATCACTTTTTAGGAATTAGCCTGTATTTCACTGTGGCCCTGAAAAGTTTATTCATTATCTTTAAACTGAATGGCAGTTTGTGACAAAAGAGGCTGTCTTTCGACAAAGTGGACCTGTGCACTCCCAAAGTAAGTGTTTAATCTAGAGCTGCATCTGTCTCCTGAGGCAAGAAGTCAAAACCGGAAACGGTCCTCCCGAATTCAGGGAAAGGTCAATGGTCAAGCAGACCAAGAACAAACGCGCTCCTTTCTGACCTCTCCCGGGGTTTTGGAAGCCCGGATGTGCAATGTGATCTACAGGGGACATTCATCTGTGGAGCTACCCTAAACTTGCTACAGTTGGATCTCTCCAGAAGAGGAAATATACACTGAACATCTCCACCCACGTCTTTTTTACTTTTATCGACCTGGGCTCATGGGAAGTATGCCGATTTTTAACTTCCGGAGCTAAGAGTATTTACCATGCTCTCAGGGGGAACCTTCATAGGCGATGCAATCAGGTATGAATAAATGTTTCATCACAAGACTCGAAGGGCGTCTTCATGGATACGTGTAGTGTCAGCTGAAATATGATTCGTCATCACATTTTGAGTCTTATCCTTATCTCATATCTAATCGTAGATAAGATTGAAAGGAAGGGAAGTTCCTGTAAATATTTTTGTTTTTGCGCGTCGTAGACGTTGAACCAAAGCTAATGCAGTCATACAAAGGGGTAGGTACATTGCAGAAGTTCACTAAGTATCATTTACTCGTAGACATAATCACACACATGGACATATGTACGACACTGGTTTGCAGCCATTATATGTCAATATATTTAAATAAACCCATATTCTTCCCGTCCCAGGGACAGAACCACG
>JAWQFJ010002513.1:202417-204917 GCA_034096865.1 Theodoxus fluviatilis | reverse complement strand
GAGAGAGAGAGACAGAGAAAGAGACAGAGAGAGAGAGACAGAGAGAGAGAGAGAGAGAGAGAGAGAGAGAGAGAGAGAGTTAGAGTTCTTCTTGTCACAATGTTTTATTTTGAGGGCCACTGGAAGATGGACTTTTATTGTACAAGTGTATACCCTCCTTAAATAAAATATTTGAATTGAATTGATTTGAATTGAATGGATGGATGGATGGATGGACGGACGGATGGACGGATGGATGGATGGATGGATGGATGAAGTTTTACGGTCTCTCAGCCTTTGTAGGCTATGCAAGGCCATTGAGCACGAAAATAACAAGAAAAGTTTATAGTCAGCGCAAAATTTGGATGAAGTCACGATGTCTCTGTTCACTCGATGCTCACGAATGGCACATTGAGATGCGGTGGGTCTATTTCCCCCCCCCCCCCCCAATCCACAGGGAGATGTTCATTCTGAACACAGAGACATAGTATCTCTGAAACAGGTTGGTCACGTGACTTCGGCCCCACATTCCAATGATTTTACCAATCAAAATTCAACATGATCAATAGACCATTGAGAGTAAAAAGAGACGATTCTATTTCACTCCAATTATTTATCCCGATAGATAAACACAAATTTGGTGTTCTAATAAAACTAATCTATGAGATTTTCAGGAAATCATTTGAGAACTACTTTTAGCGCGAACATCGTCGATAAGGTTGCAAATTGCCTTCAGCACGTGCGCTTGTCTTTGGAACTAGTCAGTATAAACGCATCGAAAAGGATTCCTATGGCTCCGGGCTGGTTTCGTGAATCTATGGTTATACTCTCGCAAGTAAATGCTTTCTGGCCGGAACCTATGGTCTAACTGCCTTCACACTGTTTGACGAGCTGCTGAGTCCACACTTCGATCATTCGTGTATCGACTGATCTAGAAGGAAGATTTTACTCACTGATGTCTCTGTGTTGAACGTTCTACGTTGATCGAGTCGAAGTTTCTTCCGTCCGATTCCGAAGTTCGATATCATCGGAGAGCTCAGAAGCAGTTTTTCTAAGTTTAATCCTTCTAAGCATACATTAAATTGATGATTCCTCATCAGTAAAAGCACTCAGCGGGTTTCTGGGCGTATCGTACTATCGGTCCACAAGATTATCATTATGCAGACGGGATTGGTTGCCTTACTCGCACAATGAAGTATTATTGTTGCTGTTGTATTCAAAGTCCTTATAATTAGTAGAGTTCACAATATTACACTCTTGTGATTCGAATTTTATCGCATACAAGTTTTACATTTATGGGAAATCGATGTTTAGAAAATAAACTGACGGAAAGATGGCTGCCAGTGTCGAGTGTATCACAACAAGCGGAGGAATACACTCAACGATGTGATATGGCATTCAGCGTGGCTGAGACTCAGTGTTGAATGGTGGTATGCATGTTATGGAAGAATTAAGGCTATCACGTGACCAACCTGTTGCTGAGACTATATTCACTAGTCTCAGCCACGCTGAATGGGAGATGTTTAATCAGGCTTTCATGAGGCGCGCGAATCTCTTCTTACTCCCACCCCCACAGGAGACCGGTGTAGAGGGAAAAAACCCACCCACCACCAACAAAATCACCAGGTGGAGAAGCCACAGGTCATCGAAGGCTTGGCTTCTGGTGTAAAAGTTCACGTACAAATCAGTTTCTTAATCAACCTTCATCCCCGACCCCTTTTCTTTTTTTCCTCCGCCAAGCTGTTGCTTCCAGTCAGGCAAAACATCTGCAAGGGACTCGCACGCAACACTAAACTGGTCTCATGACATCCCCAAAATGCCTGCCCCAATAACCCCTCCCCCGCCAATTAGACACAGCAAATCTCTTTATTGTCCTGGAGACGTCCACGACAGTCCACGCTAAGTCCACTCACCCGTGAAACAAACTCGAAAAGGGAAACTGCACTTCACCCCGAGATCCCACCCCACCCAGCCACCCCTTCCTCCCAAATGTACTGCATGGGATTCAATCACCCGTAACGGCAACACAAAGGGCGGACGAATTTTCTCAGGCCCCTCCTTTCTCCTCCCCGCTCGAATTTACCAACTGCCAAGCTAGCGCGTGGCAGTCCCTGGAAAATAATGGCTGGTGGCTGGCGCTTGTCGATTTTTGACGCGAATCAATTAAGTCAGGAGAGAAGGCCCACCCAAGCGTGAAATAATGACGCCATTAAATTCTGCCTGCCACGCTCCAAAGCAGTAACGCCGAGAGCGCCGAAATCCCTGCCCGCCCAAAGAGCCTCGTGGAGCTAATTTTAGATGGCGTCGTTGGAGGTGGAAAGCCAAAGTGTGAGAAGCACTCGTTGTGGCAGGGACTGTCGTGGCTGCCACTGCCATTCTCAGCATTGGCCAAAGATGTTTAGCTAGAACCTATCTTTCTTTACTTATGCATTACACAACTGTTTCTTTACAAAGATGTTTAGCTAGAACCTATCTTTCTTTAGTTATACATTACACAAATGTTTATTTACAAAGGGGTTAT
>JAWQFJ010002513.1:179917-197417 GCA_034096865.1 Theodoxus fluviatilis | reverse complement strand
TCAGGAGGAATTGGAGATTGCTTAGGAATCTGATGACAGGTTGCTCGGCCACAGATGCGGGCTTGCTTGTAGTTACTGCGCCTGTTCCAAGCAATGCAAGTGCTGGTGTAGCGGTATGGACTGCCTGACTCGGTCTTGGAGTGCCTCTTTGGGTTAGGGGCTAGAATACACCCCATGTAAGTTGGGGGCTAGAATACACCCCATGTAGGTCGGGGGTTAGAATACACCCCATGTAGGTCGGCGGTTAGAATACACCCCATGAAGGTCGGGGGTTAGAATACACCCCATGTAGGTCGGGGGCTAGAATACACCCCATGTAGGTTGGGGGTTAGAATACACCCCATGTAGGTTGGGGGCTAGAATACACCCCATGTAGGTCGGGGGTTAGAATACACCCCATGTAGGTTGGGGGCTAGAATACACCCCATGTAGGTCGGGGGTTAGAATACACCCCATGTAGGTCGGGGGTTAGAATACACACCCCGTGTAGGTTGGGGGCCAGAATACACCCCATGTAGGATGGGGGCTAGAATACACCCCATGTAGGTTGGGGGCTAGAATACACCCCATGTAGGTTGGGGGCTAGAATACACCCCATGTAGGCTGGTGGCAAAACACCCGTGAGGTGGGCTAGAATACACCCAGTACATGTCGGTTGGGGTTAGAATGCCACCCTATGTACGGTGGGGTTAGAATCACCCAATGGTTGGGGGTTCGAATACCCACCATGCACTGTTTGGGGGTTAGATCCACCAATGGTTGATCACACCCATGTAGGTTGGGGTTAGAATACACCCCATGTAGGTTGGGGTTTGAATACACCCCATGTTGGTTGGGGGTTAGAATACACCCCATGTGGGTTGGGGGTTAGAATACACCCCATGTAGGTTGGCGGTTAGAATACACCCCATGTGTGTTGGGGGTTAGAATACACCCCATGTAGGTTGGGGGTTAGAATACACCCCATGTGTGTTGGGGGCTAGAATACACCCCATGTAGGTTGGGGGTTAGAATACACCCCATGTAGGTTGGTAGTTAGAATACACCCCATGTGTGTTGGGGGTTAGAATACACCCCATGTAGGTTGGGGGCTAGAATACACCCCATGTAGGTTGGGGGCTAGAATACACCCCATGTAGGTCGGGGGTTAGAATACACCCCATGTAGGTTGGGGGCTAGAATACACCCCATGTAGGTTGGGGGCTAGAATACACCCCATGTAGGTTGGGGGTTAGAATACACCCCATGTAGGTTGGGGGCTAGAATACACCCCATGTAGGTTGGGGGTTAGAATACACCCCATGTAGGTTGGGGGTTAGAATACACCCCATGTAGGTTGGGGGTTAGAATACACCCCATGTAGGTTGGGGTTAGAATACACCCAATGTAGGTTGGGGGTTAGAATACACCCCATGTTAGGTTGGGGTTAGAATACACCCCATGTAGGTTGGGGGTTAGAATACACCCCATGTGTGGTGGGGGTTAGAATACACCCCATTTGGTTGGGGGTTAGAATACACCCCATGTTGGTTGGGGGTTAGAATACACCCCATGTAGGTTGGGGGTTAGAATACACCCCATGTGGGTTGGGGGTTAGAATACACCCCATGTGGGTTGGGGTTTGAATACACCCCATGTGTGTTGGGGGTTAGAATACACCCCATGTAGGTTGGGGGTTAGAATACACCCATGTAGGTTCGGGGGTTAGAATACACCCCATGTATCGTTGTGGGGCTAGAATACACCCCATGTAGGTTGGGGGCTAGAATACACCCCATGTAGGTTGGGGGCTAGAATACACCCCATGTAGGTTGGTGGTTAGAATACACCCCATGTATGTTGGGGGCTAGAATACACCCATGAAGGTCGGGGTTAGAATACATCCATGTAAGTTGGGGGTAGAATACACCCCATGTAGGTTGGTGGTTAGAATACACCCCATGTATGGTGGGGGCTAGAATACACCCCATGAAGGTCGGGGGTTAGAATACATCCCATGTAAGTTGGGGGCTAGAATACACCCCATGTAGGTTGGTGGTTAGAATACACCCCATGTATGTTGGGGGCTAGAATACACCCCATGAAGGTCGAGGGTTAGAATACATCCCATGTAAGTTGGGGGCTAGAATACACCCCATGTATGTTGGGGGCTAGAATACACCCCATGTAGGTTGGGGGCTAGAATACACCCCATGTGTGTTGGGGGTTAGAATACACCCCATGTATGTTGGGGGTTAGAATACACCCCATGTAGGTTGGGGGTTAGAATACACCACATGTAGGTTGGGGGTTAGAATACATCCCATGTATGTTGGGGGTTAGAATACACCCCATGTAGGTTGGGGGTTAGAATACACCCCATGTATGTTGGGGGTTAGAATACACCCCATGTAGGTTGGGGGTTAGAATACACCCCATGTAGGTTGGGGGTTAGAATACACCCCATGTAGGTTGGGGGTTAGAATACACCCCATATATGTTGGGGGTTAGAATACACCCCATGTAGGTTGGGGGTTAGAATACACTCCATGTAGGTTGGGGGCTAGAATACACCCCATGTGTGTTGGGGGTTAGAATACACCCCATGTAGGTTGGTAGTTAGAATACACCCCATGTGTGTTGGGGGTTAGAATACATCCCATGTAGGTTGGTAGTTAGAATACACCCCATGTAGGTTGGGGGCTAGAATACACCCCATGTAGGTTGGGGGCTAGAATACACCCCATGTAGGTTGGGGGCTAGAATACACCCCATGTAGGCTGGTGGCAAAAATACACCCCGTGTAGGTTGGGGGCTAGAATACACCCCATGTACATGTCGGTTGGGGGTTAGAATGCACCCTATGTACGTTGGGGGTTAGAATACACCCCATATTGGTTGGGGGTTCGAATACACCACATGTTCGTTGGCGGTTTGAATGCACCACATGTTTGTTGGGGGTTAGAATACACCCCATATAGGTTGGGGGCTAGAATACACCCTATGTAGGTTGGGGGTTAGAATACACCCCATATAGGTTGGAGGTTCGAATACACCCCATGTTGGTTGGGGTTTAGAATACACCCCATGTAGGTTGGCGGTTAGAATACACCCCATGTGTGTTGGGGGTTAGAATACACCCCATGTGTGTTGGGGGTTAGAATACACCCCATGTAGGTTGGGGGTTAGAATACACCCCATGTAGGTTGGGGGTTAGAATACACCCCATGTGGGTTGGGGGTAAGAATAAACACCCCATGTGGGTTGGGGGTAAGAATAAACACCCCATGTGGGTTGGGGGTAAGAATAAACACCCCATGTGGGTTGGGGGTAAGAATAAACACCCCATGTGGGTTGGGGGTAAGAATAAACACCCCATGTGGGTTGGGGGTAAGAATAAACACCCCATGTAGGTTGGGGGCTAGAATACACCCCATGTAGGTCGGGGGTTAGAATACACCCCATGTAGGTCGGGGGCTAGAATACACCCCATGTAGGTTGGGGGCTAGAATACACCCCATGTAGGTCGGGGGTTAGAATACATCCCATGTAGATTGGGGGCTAGAATACACCCCATGTAGGTCGGGGGTTAGAATACACCCCATGTGTGTTGGGGGTTAGAATACACCCCATGTAGGTTGGGGGTTAGAATACACCCCATGTAGGTCGGGGGTTAGAATACACCCCATGTAGGTTGGGGGTTAGAATACATCCCATGTAGGTTGAGGGTTAGAATACACCCCATGTAGGTTGGGGGCTAGAATACATCCCATGTAGGTTGAGGGTTAGAATACACCCCATGTATGTTGGGGGTTAGAATACATCCCATGTAGGTTGAGGGTTAGAATACACCCCATGTAGGTTGGGGGCTAGAATACATCCCATGTAGGTTGGGGGCTAAAATACACCCCGTGTAGGTTGGGGGTTAGAATACACCCCATGTAGGTTGGGGGTTAGAATACACCTCATGTAGGTTGGGGGTTAGAATACACCCCATGAAGGTCGGGGGTTAGAATACATCCCATGTATGTTGGGGGCTAGAATACACCCCATGTAGGTTGGGGGCTAGAATACACCCCATGTAGGTTGGGGGCTAGAATACACCCCATGTAGGTTGGTGGTTAGAATACACCCCATGTATGTTGGGGGCTAGAATACACCCCATGAAGGTCGGGGGTTAGAATACATCCCATGTAAGTTGGGGGCTAGAATACACCCCATGTAGGTTGGTGGTTAGAATACACCCCATGTATGTTGGGGGCTAGAATACACCCCATGAAGGTCGGGGGTTAGAATACATCCCATGTAAGTTGGGGGCTAGAATACACCCCATGTAGGTTGGTGGTTAGAATACACCCCATGTATGTTGGGGGCTAGAATACACCCCATGAGGTGGGGGGTTAGAATACATCCCATGTAGGTTGGGGGCTAGAATACACCCCATGTAGGTTGGGGGCTAGAATACACCCCATGTAGGTTGGGGGCTAGAATACACCCCATGTGTGTTGGGGGTTAGAATACACCCCATGTAGGTTGGGGGTTAGAATACACCCCATGTAGGTTGGGGGTTAGAATACACCCCATGTAGGTTGGGGGTTAGAATACACCCCATGTAGGTTGGGGGTTAGAATACACCCCATGTAGGTTGGGGGTTAGAATACACCCCATGTAGGTGGGGGTTAGAATACACCCCATGTAGGTTGGGGGTTAGAATACACCCCATGTAGGTTGGGGGTTAGAATACACCCCATGTGTGTTGGGGGTTAGAATACACCCCATGTTGGTTGGCGGTTTGAATACACCCCATGTTGGTTGGCGGTTTGAATACACCCATGTGGGTTGGGGTTTGAATACACCCCATGTGTGTTGGGGGTTAGAATACACCCCATGTAGGTTGGTAGTTAGAATACACCCCATGTGTGTTGGGGGTTAGAATACATCCCATGTAGGTTGGTAGTTAGAATACACCCCATGTAGATTGGTAGTTAGAATACACCCCATGTGTGTTGGGGGTTAGAATACATCCCATGTAGGTTGGGGGTTAGAATACACCCCATGTAGGTTGGGGGCTAGAATACACCCCATGTAGGTTGGGGGCTAGAATACACCCCATGTAGGTTGGGGGTTAGAATACACCCCATGTAGGTTGGGGGCTAGAATACACCCCATGTAGGTTGGGGGTTAGAATACACCCCATGTAGGTTGGGGGTTAGAATACATCCCATGTAGGTTGGGGGTTAGAATACACCCCATGTAGGTTGGGGGTTAGAATACACCCCATGTAGGTTAGGGGTTAGAATACACCCAATGTAGGTTGGGGGCTAGAATACACCCAATGTAGGTTGGGGGCTAGAATACACCCCATGTAGGTTGGGGGCTAGAATACACCCCATGTAGGTTGGGGTGAGAATACACCCCATGTGGGTTGGGGTTTGAATACACCCCATGTACATGTAAGTTGGGGGCTAGAATACACCCCATGTAGGTTGGGGTTTCGAATACACGACATGTTGGTTGGCGGTTTGAATACATACACCACATGTTGGTTGCTGGTTTGAGTAGACCCAATGTTGGTTGGGGTTCAGAATAAATCCCATATTGGTTGGGGTTTAGAATACACCCCATGTTGTTGGGGGCTAGAATACACCTTATGTCGGTTGGGGGATAGAATACACCACATGTCGGTTGGCGATTTGAATACACCCCATTTTGGTTGGGGGTTAGAATACACCCCATTTTGGTTGGGGGTTAGAGTACACCCCATGTTGGTTGGCGGTTTGAATACACCCCATGTGGGTTGGGGTTTGAATACACCCCATGTGGGTTGGGGTTTGAATACACCCCATGTGTGTTGGGGGTTTGAATACACCCCATTTTGGTTGGGGGTTAGAATACACCTCATTTTGGTTGGGGGTTAGAATACACCCCATTTTGGTTGGGGGTTAGAATGCACCCGATGTTGGTTGGCGGTTTGAATACACGCCATGTTGGTTGGCGGTTAAAATACACTCCATTTAGGTTGGGGGTTTGAATACACCCCCTGTAGGTTGGGGGTTTCAATACACCCCATGTTGGTTGGCGGTTTAAATAGACCACATGTTGGTTGGGGGCTAGAATACACCCCATGTAGGTTGCGGGTTAGAATACACCCCATGTTGGTTGGGGGTGTCAATACACCCCATGTTGGTTGGGGGTGTCAATACACCCCATGTAGGTTGGGGGTGTCAATACACCCCATGTTGGTTGGGGGTGTCAATACACCCCATGTAGGTTGGGGGTGTCAATACACCCCATGTTGGTTGGGGTGTCAATACACCCATGTAGGTTGGGGGTGTCAATACACCCCATGTTGGTTGGGGGTGTCAATACACCCCATGTTGGTTGGGGGTGTCAATACACCCCATGTTGGTTGGGGGTGTCAATACACCCCATGTAGGTTGGGGGTGTCAATACACCCCATGTTGGTTGGGGGTGTCAATACACCCCATGTTGGTTGGGGGTGTCAATACACCCCATGTAGGTTGGGGGTGTCAATACACCCCATGTAGGTTGGGGGTGTCAATACACCCCATGTAGGTTGGGGGTGTCAATACACCCCATGTAGGTTGGGGGTGTCAATACACCCCATGTAGGTTGGGGGTGTCAATACACCCCATGTTGGTTGGGGGTTTCAATACACCCACCATCTCTCCTTACGAGATTCATATCGGGCGAATAACTTGGAACATCGTGATTCGATTTAATCTTATTCAAACAATTTCTTTGGTCTTCTTGAGCAGTGGCCTTGCATAGCCTGCAAAGACTGATATGGCGAATAACCTCACTCCTTCGCGTATTGATTCTGTCTTAGAATTGAGAAAAAACGTAACTGCAGACATGCTCACGCGAAACAGAAGATAAAGCTAACATTCATATGCATTTAGTAGAACAGAAGAAAAATAAACTACCAACATCACCATAGCAACGACGACAACAACGATGACTGTCACGCGTGGAATTTGATCAGCTGGCGAATTTGTTGTGTTCTCGTTCGGGCCGTGCTGCAGATGACAGGCCTTTAAGAACTTGTGCTTCTGTAATAATAATATAGTTTATTTACGCACATACCTTCCCTTGACAGGCAAGCTCATGGCGTTCACAATGCAAAGAATCAACACTCATACAACCACTCAACACCACATTCCTACAAAATCTCACACACTACACACATACACAAAAAACAAAAACTACGTCAACTTAACAATCCGATGCATTACACCAAGTTGGACGACAATCCCACAGCTGACATCGCCAACCAGTCCAACCGCTTCGTGGAACAGTTGAAAGACTAAACACTTATTGATGACTACTGCTTTAAATGGGCTCTGCTGGAAGCTGAGACTACACGTACCAGCGTGTTCTACCACCTACCCAAAGTCCACAAGGACAGACAGAACCCACCTGGACGCCCCATCATTTCTGGTTGTGGAGGACCTACAGAGAAGCTGTCCAAACTGGTGGATCATTGGCTGCAGCCATTGGTCTGGGACCTACCGTCTTACGTCAAAGACACTACGAATTTTCTGCAGCTAGTGGAACAGTGGAAACTCCGCTACGGCCCTCTTCCTCCTGACGCACTCATTGTCACCATTGACGTGGTGGGGTTGTATACCAACATACCCCACGATGAAGTGGCCACGTCCGTCACTGATTTGTTATCCACGAGACAGCACCTGGTCCCTGAAGCTCCACCAAAAGACTTGCTTCTGAAAATCATCAACCACATCCTGAAAAACAACATCTTCCAGTTTGACGGTCAGATCTACAAGCAGATCTTCGGAACTGCTATGGGGACCCCCATGGCTCCTACGATTGCCAACATTTTCATGGGGTGGCTGGAGAGTGACGTATTGACCCGTTGTCCTTGGGCCATAGATCCAGGTATTTGGAAAAGATACATTGATGACATCATCACTCTCTGGTTCTGCGGCCAAGATGAACTGGTGAAATTCATGGAGTGGCTGAACGATCAACACCCGAGCATAAAGTTCACCTACAGTTATGGGAGAACCAGTGTGCCATACCTGGATGTAAGCCTTTCCATCACTTCTGAGGGACATTTGGTCACTGACCTCCACGTGAAGCCCACAGATGCTGCCATGATTTTACCATTCCACTCATGCCACCCGCGTCACTGTCCTCGAAGCATCCCCTACAGCCAGTGCTTACGTCTGCGTCGCATCTGCTCCGAAGACTATACGTTCGGACGCAGGTGTGATGAACTAAAAAAGAAGTTAAAAAAGAGAGGCTATCCCGTAGGACTGACTGAGGCTGCTGTGGTAAAAGTGGCAGCCAGGACTCGAGCATCTACTCTTCAGTATGCTCGAAGAGAAGCCGAGGGTACAGACAGAGTGCCGTTTGTGATTCGTCACAACCCTAACAACCCGCCTCTGAGCCAGTGGTTGAAACAGTTTCTGCCGGTGCTCCACACTAGCACACGGATGAGACGGGCAGCTCCAAACCCGCCTATTGTGGGAGAAAGAAACTGTTTCAATTTAAGAAAACTGCTGATGCCCTCGACCCTCCCCTTCCCTCGTACTTTGGCTCAGGAGACCAACATCGGGTGTCACCCTTGCCCCAAATGTGTACTGTGTCAGAGATACCTGCAGGACACTACCACCTTCCGCAGCGTCATTACTGGCCAGTCTTTCCACATCAGAGACTGCTTGTCGTGCACGTCAACCAACGTCATCTATCTCATTGACTGTGAACAGTGTCACGACAGGCAGTATGTGGGTGAGACTGGCCAGACCATACGTAGAAGGTTTTACGGACACACGTACGACATCCGCAATAACTTAGACACCCTAGTGGCTAAGCACTTCAGGTCCCCTGGGCACTGCCTCTCCCACATGAGAGTGACCATTATTGAGCAAATACACGTGGACGATGCCAACATCCGTAAGCGGAGAGAGAAGTTCTGGCGCTTCAAGCTACGAACCAACTACCCTGAAGGACTGAATGTGTTTGACTGAGAGAGAGAGAGATGGATGGAACTATGAACACTTAAAGAGAGAGAGAGAGTTGGAGGTAGAGAGAGAGGGGGAGAGAGAGAGAGAGAGAGAGAGAGAGAGAGAAGAGAGAGAGAGAGAGAGAGAGAGAGACAGAGAGAGAGAGAGAGAGAGAGAGAGAGGGAGACAGAGAGAGAGAGAGACAGAGAGAGAGACAGAGAGATAGAGAGAGAGAACACTCTGGACACTGGATGCTGAGAGAGCTCGGGCTCCGAGAACTCGGGCTAGAACATTTTTTGGGGGATGAGGGTGGTGGAGAGAGAGGGAGGGAGGGAGAGAGAGAGAGAGAGAGAGAGAGAGAGAGAGAGAGAGAGAGAGAGAGAGAGGGAGAGAGAGAGGGAGAGAGAGGAGGGGTAGAGCTCTGGAGTGCCTACGTCATGTCATTCTGAAGTTTTTTACGTCACGTGTTGCATCATTTATGTGTTTCTGTATTAACTGAAGAAGGGCGTATGCCCGAAAGCCTTTTGATTTTGGTGTTTGTCGTGTGTTTTTTTTCTTATTAATATCCAATAGAACAAAGAGAACAAACTGCACAATATACACAGCACTTGCACGCAAGGTCAAGTAAGGCGAAGCAGCTCAGCGGGAAAGGCGGATCGGAAGAGGTGGGTCTTTAGAGCACTTTTGAACTGGGGCAGAGTGTCAGAATGACGGACTGAGAGAGGGAGACTATTCCAGGTTACAGGTCCAATATAGGAGAAGGCACGCTGTCCTTGAGTTTTCTTATTACGGCGGGGGACCTTAAGCATTATAGAGTCAGCAGCTGAGCGTAGAGATCTGGAGGGCGTGTAGACTGCAAGAATTTCTGTAAGAGCGTGTGGTGCGGTGTTGTTGATGGCCTTGAAGCACAAAGTAGCAAGTTTATAATCTATCCTCTGAGAGATGGGGAGCCAGTGAAGTGTATGTAGGAGTGGAGAGACATGGGTACGCTTGGGACATCGAAAAAAACTAGCCTAGCAGCACAATTCTGAACTTTCTGGAGTTTGTTAAGCAGAGTGTCGGGGATGCCAGCGAGAAGAGAGTTTCCATAGTCGAGACGAGACAGAACAAGTGATGTGATGAGCGTTTTGGTGGCCTGCTGAGAAAGATAATGACGAATGGTACTAATTTTCCTTAACTCATAATATGCTAACTGACAGACTTTGTTGACATGAGCTCTCATTGACAGATCATCGTCAAACATGACGCCTAAATTTCTAACGGAGAAGACGATGTCACTGTGACCAATGGTTAGTTTGAGGGCCTGATCCGATTTGCCTCCGCCGCCCACCAGGAGTGCTTCAGTTTTTGAGTCATTGAGTTGGAGCTTGTTCAGGGTCATCCACCGTTTCACGTCAGAGATACAGTGTTCGCTGGTAGAAAGAAGAGAGTGGATTTGACTGGGATGGGAGGAGTTGCAGAGCTGGGTATCATCAGCAAATTCACTGTGAGAGACTGAATGACTATCAATTACATTGGAGAGTGGTTGCGTGTACAGTAGAAACAGCAGAGGACCCAGAACAGAGCCCTGAGGGACTCCGTATTTGAGAGGTGTAGGATCAGAAGCAAAACCCGAGATCGAAACAGTATGTCTACGTTCTGAGAGATATGAATGCAGGAAAGAGAGTGCTATGTTCTCAATGCCAAAAACGTTTCTAAGACGGGTGAGAAGAATTCCATGGTCTATTGTGTCGAACGCGGCACTCAAGTCCAACAGAGTATGAGAAAAACTTTGGAATCATCAGAAGCAACAAGAAGATTGTTTAGAACACGGAGCACAGCTGTTTCGGAGGAATAATGAGCACGGTACGCGGATTGAAAACGGGCCAAAAGGTAATATTGGGAAACTTGCTCCAGAAGCTGCTGCAAAGCTAACTTCTCTAACAATTTTGACAGAAAAGAAAGATTGGAGACTGGCCTATAATTATTAAGTTTATTTGGATCCAGGTCCTGCTTCTTCAAGAGCGGCTTATCTATAGCCTGCTTGAAAACACTAGGGAAGGTGCCAGTCTGGAAGCAATCATTGATCATCTGTGTCAGGACAGGTAGGATCTCGTCAATGCACATAACTGAGAGGGGTGTGGGAACAGGGTCAAGGTCACAGGAAGTAGGGTTCATACTGTGGATGGTCTTGAGGACCGCACTGGTCTCAACCAGGCTGAACTGAAGGAGGGGAGTACCCCTGAAGGATACTGGGTCATCACTAACAGGCGCACCTGCATCAGCAGACATGTCAACGTTGCTTCGAATAGCGGACACCTTGGACACAACAAAGTCGCAAAACATCTGAGGTAACAGCGACATTGGTGAAGAAGGGAGAGTAGTACAACGGGTCATGTGCATGAGCATGTTCGTGATGGAAAATAATTGACCGCAAGTGGTAGAAGCACATATCTTTGCATTGAAGTACACTGCCTTAACCGTATCGACTAGACGATTGATCCTGTGTTTGAAAGAACAAAAACTTTCTTTGTGAACAGCCAAACCAGAACGCAGCCACTGTCGCTCAGCTTGTCGCTTTTTCTGCTTCAAAGCACTGAGTTCGGCAGCGATGGTGCTATACCATGGGGTGGAGCGACGCCGAGGGACCTTGCGCTGCGCTGCTGGGGCATGTCTATCAAGGACAAAGCGGAGGTGATCACAACTAATCAGCGGATGACGCGGATGACGCAGCAGCCAGAGCAGCCACATCAAGTTTGAACACAGTCAAATCAATCCCACGGAGATTTCGAACGCTGCGGTACTCTGGCCGTCACACCGGTCGCCGCACATCTATGTCACACAACACAGCAAAATGGTCAGAGATCAAGGTTTGGAAAACATAACATGAACGAAACACACTGTCATCAGGACGAAACAGCACCCAGTCAATGATATGACCAGACCTGTGGGTGGAGTCTGAAACAGCTTGCTTCAGACCGAAGGGAAACAAGATGTCCACCATGCGTACAGTGCTGTAGCTTTCTGGCTTATTATAATGGAAATTTAAGTCACCAACAATGACACCGTTCCCTTGAAGAGTGGCGAACATATCACTAAACTGTGCATAGAACATAGCATCAGTCAACTTGTTTGCTTTGTTGGGGGGTGGCCTGTACACACAAAAGAAATGCACACAAACTGGGGTGTTCAAGGTCAGCTGGATGACCTCAAAACTGTCATGGGAAAAAGAGAAAGATGTACTGACCACAACTGCCTCACACCCCGCCCTCGTTGCACGAGGATGAGACGAGACAGTAACCTGCAGGAGTAAGGTCCGCGTGCTTGGATTCGACGCCGTGAGTCTTCAGCCATGTCTCGGTCAGAAACATAATATCCACTTTCTCATCTCGGATAAACTCCACAATGTCGATGCACTTGGACTTGTTTCCGACAGACTGTGCATTAAAGACACACAGTCAGGCGGTCACGTGACGATGACTTGACGTCGACAAGGTTGTAAGGCTGCCGCCCACGAGGAGTGCCCGACACAAAGCAAGACACTCCAGGAGTGGGGACAACCAGCGTACCGTTGTTGACAGTAGAAATTAGAGAGACATCCGCAAAAGGAAGAGGCGCAGACTCAGTGTCTGAAGCGTCAGACACTGGGCTGAGGGGCACCGGCCGGAAGATTGCAGATGTAGGCGATGATGCGCTGCCAGAGGCGATGACGTCGGGAGATGTAGCGCCATTGACATCTCTAAACCCATGAAGGCTCGATGGAATAGCAACCTCGGACGGACGGACGGGCGGGCGGGCGGGCGGGCGGGCGGACGGACGGACGGACGGACGGACGGACAGACGGACGGACGGACGGACGGACGGACGGACGGACGGACGGACGGACGGACGGACGGACGGAGAGATGGACGGAGAGGACAAGTCTGTTTGTAACTGGTATCTGAGACCTTCTCTCTCTGCTTTTGAGAGGCTGGTGACCCTGTGATGTCCTTCTCGCGTGAGTGCATAGGAAAGCGGAGTCGTTAATGATAGTCTGGACTCTCGCTGACTGAACTTATCACCGTTTTATCACCAAGAACTTTTGTTGTAGGTTTTGTTGCATTGTTGTTGATTATTGTGTTTAGTCTTGCATATTGTTGACAATCGCAAGGAAAATTGTTTCCGCTTTGTTCCGGCATTGCTGGATTGTAGCGTATGTTGGTAATTGCAAGGGAAATGTGGGAAATTCCGCAGCCAGGCGCCTACTCTCATGAATATTAATTAGGACAAGTGCCTACGCGTGATTCTGCATAGTGAATTACACTTTTATGATATAATTCGGGCAAAAAGTGCAGATGTCGGAAACGTCGTTTTCTATTTTAAACATCCCAATCATAAGCGTAACCCCATTGCTGGGTTCACGTTACAGAAGTAGGCAATGTGTTACTGACACAGGATCTACGCTTTTTTAGTGGGCAGTTGCTCCTGGCTGCTGAATTCTTACCGCATTAGAGATCTTGTTCGTAATTGCAAAAGGGAAACTTGTGGCTATTCCCGCATGACTAACTTAGCGCACAGTGTTGCGTAATTGCAGGGGAAAACTTGTTTCCGCAGTGTTCCCGCAATACCGGTTTGTAGCGCATTTTGTTTGTGATGGTAGTGGACACTTTTGGGGAGTTGTGGGGTGGGGGTGGGGTGGGGGTGGGGGTGTTGTCTTCTCTTCCTTGTTTGAGGTTGTGGCACGTTTTTAGCGACCACTGCTAAAGCTTGTCTGTTTCTTATTCTTTGTGGTGATTATTATTCTTTGTGGGGATTATTGTCTATTGATTCTGCATTGCAGGATTACTTTCCGCACTGTGTTGGTGAAATAAATAAATTATGATTGTTACTTGACTTTCGTGTATTGTTATATATTTTCTACCTTTTTTATACTGGATTGTTTATTTCTCTCGGCTAAAATCCCAGCAGTAAAAGGTCCACCACAACAAATAATAATAATAATAATACAGATTACTTTTACGCACATACCTTCCCTAATAGGCAAGTTCATGGCGTTTACAATGAAAAGTCCACACTCATACAAAGCATTCCAACACTCGCACACTGTACAGTTGAAATAAAAGAAGAGTTAAATAACAGCAATGACAACAACAAACAAAGACAACGACAACAAAGACAATGAATCGGCAACAACTCGAAAAATATATAAATACGAAACAGTTTATCAACTCGCAAACGCAACGAACCCTTAGATGACCGCGCTTGTCACAGCGTACACGTGCAGTTTTAGTCACATTAAATTTTCGTTTGCGCACCGCCAGTCACACTGAATGACGAGCCTCATTATGTATAAATATGATGAATGGAGTTTCATGGCCTCTCGGCCTCCGTAAGCCTCCGTAGGCTATATAAGGCCTTTGATCGCACAAATCACAGAAACTCAAATCAAGTCGCGATGTTCCTAGTTATTCGCCTCTTACGAATCGCGTAGGGAGACGTGGTGGAGATATTCTTACCCCCAAGGCCACGGTGGGCTCACAAGGATAGAATTTTATGAGATTTTTAAAGCTTTTGTTTGTCAGTGCAATGGAGAATGTTACTACCGTCGCAGCAAGACGAAGGATCACTCTCCTTGCTCCACTGCCTTCCCAGGATTGCGTCACAGTTCAGCCAAAACCGTCATTCGAATGGCGACTCGGATCCACCGCAGATGGTCAGAGAAAATTGGCGGGAAAACTGTGCAGGGGATGAGAGAGATGAAGCGTACTTTTTCAAACTCGGACTCAGCAAACCAACAGATGGTCGACCGTCTCCCCCTCCCCCTCCCCTCCCCCCACCCCTTCCCTCCCCCCACACACCATCCCCACTCCCACCCCAAACAGAGATCCAAGGTCAAGGTTATTCGAGCATCCCCTGTTTTGAAAAGATCGTCCACCTTCCAGTTTGAACCAAAGTAGTAGAGCAGGGAACGCTGTGCAGCTTCATCCCAGTGGCAGCGAGGAGACTTTCTGAGATGGCCGAGTAACTAGAAAGAGGTTTGTGACGGTGAGGCAGAGAGCAGAGTTCGGGGTTTGAGTTTGGAAATTTTCCAAAGACGTGCAGCGAGGAGCTATCAGTGAGAACAGATGTTGGAGAGGAGAGGAGGGACGACAGAAGGTCCTATCTCACAGACAATGATGTGGAAAATGACGTCGGGGTGGCTCGTGGTCTTTGTCATTGGTGCGGGCGGGGTGGGAGCCGGGCCAGGTGAGCCATTTGATGCGGACAGCGACAGCATGCTCCTCGTCAAGGGCAGATGGCTCCAGCTTCACCTAGACGCAACGCCTTCGTAACGTTCGGTTTGCGGCGTCTGTGAATGTCCACCCCCCCTGTGGATCGGGGTGAGAATCGACCCCCTGTGGATCGGGGTGAGAATCGACCCCCTGTGGATCGGGAGTGAGAATAGATCGTCTGTGGATTGGGGGTAAGAATAGACACACACACACACACACACACACACACACACACACACACACACAAACACACACATACACACACACACACACACACACCGTGGATGGGGGTGAGAATAGACCCATCGGGTCTCCCTACACGACTGGTGACTGGAGAATAAATAGGAAACTCGAGTCTTGCTCTTACTGTCACCAGCTCTAGCGATGTTCGTGATCATTAGCCTCACTTAGCCCACACATGGGGATAGACCGCAAAACTTTATTCACACTCTCGCGGTTATCAGTGCAGTCATTAAGCGCAGACGAGCAAATCTGTGCAGGTTCTGTTAGTGTTAGGAACTGTTTACTGGCGTCTGATTAGCAACGTCAGCGTGATGTCTAGATCGCGTGCTAACGTTTTCGACTATCTTGATATTCAGTAGGTCTGGATAAGCAACTACGAGCAACTTTTACTTTAGCGCTCGCCACCGTTCGCGAACGTTTCATCTGGAACGTTACTGGTCTGTCTAACGCAAGCGCTGGCGGCTATCTTTCAATTGAGTGTGGAAAAGCAACTTCGCGCAGACTCAATGCATCGCGCTTCATTGTCTGCAACCACTAGATCTGTTACGTCAACGTTTTGTCCGGAGCGGCTCATAGGCCGTGAAACTGCTTCATGCATATTCATCATTCCATCGCGTTTCGTAAGGGGCGACAACTAGGAGAATCAAGAAGACTCTGCTACTACTCCAACTGACTTCCGTGACTGTTTGCGATCGGTGGCCTTACATAGCCTGCAAAGGTTGCTTGGCCGTAAAACTCAAATCACCATCTTTGTCCAAAGGAAGGTGAATGCTCATTGTGGTTTTGACGTCACCAGAGTGTAGGAGTAAGCAACACTCCGTCTCAGAAGACGGTAGTGTCATGGAAGGTTGCGTGGCTCGAGAACAGGGTCTGGGGTGGCCAAGGAGATTATATCTGGGGTGGCAGTCTCTGTGGCACCCTCCGCAGACACTGTGAGACTGAGGGGAAGTTGCAGTCTGCTCTCTCGCCCTCTTCCGGCTCTTTTTGTCCCACGACCAGAGTGTAGGCAGGTAAGTTTCATGCATCTGCGGTCCCGTGCTAAGTTTCCAGTGGTCACTGTGCTGGACAAACAGTAGTTGCAGCTGACTGAAAATGCAGTTTGGTCCAGCTCGAAGTCTGGCACATCTTTTTGAGAATGCACACACACGCGCGTGCGTCCATGCATGCACAAACACGTATGTACACACACACAGACACGCACACACAGACACACACACAGAGACACACACACAGAGACACACACACACACACACGCATATACACACATACACAAACAGGAATACACACACACACACACACATACATGCACAGTGAAGATGTGATGACAGAAATGAATAGGACATCCTGTAATCCGGGTAGGTTGATATGGGAGGATCAAGGTCAGAGTCGGAATAATGCGGGTGTGGTGGTGGGTCAACAAAGGATGGACAGGGACATGGTTGAATGGGGTGGACCCGTACGGGTGGAAGAGATGGAGAACGACCAGACGAATCAGCCGTTGCGAGATGAGTATAGACGGGGTGGGCCGGGCTCGAAACGGGTGGGACCATTTGGGTATGATGAAACATGGGAACCGGGGTAAGATGGGCCGAACGGAGTGGGGTAGGCGCGGGCAGGGGTATAATGAAACCGTTCGGGGTGGGCCGGAAACGGTTGGGTTGAGCGAGAAAGGTGAAACGGGTAGGTCAGGCGGGGCGAGGCCAGGTTAGAAAGGGGTGGAGGCACGGATTAGAGAGACAGGTGTTGCCAGGACACAGAAAGGGGTGGAAGGAGGGACGGAAGGAGCAAAAGCAAGGACAGAGGAAGGCAGAACGAAGACAAGACACACTGGTTCTTGCTCTCCTGGGCAGTGGAGTTCGCTCTGCCCAGTGCTGTCTCATCGACATCCTCCTTGCTGTTGTGTCCTCAGATTTTGCAAATATGAATTTGTAATTTGATAAGCAGAGTGGTGACCTTGAGGACCATAGCATGTCAGTCCCTCCCTCGATGTGTTGGCCGGCCATTTCATCGAAAGCGAAGTCTGCAGTCTAAGATGTCTGAACCAGATGAAGATAGATA
>JAWQFJ010002513.1:172417-174917 GCA_034096865.1 Theodoxus fluviatilis | reverse complement strand
TGTAGTGATGGACGCTGTACGTGGGTGTAGTGATGGACGCTGTACGTGGGTGTAGTGATGGACGCTGTACGTGGGTGTAGTGATGGACGCTGTACGTGGGTGTAGTGATGGACGCTGTACGTGGGTGTAGTGATGGACGCTGTACGTGGGTGTAGTGATGGACGCTGTACGTGGGTGTAGTGATGGACGCTGTACGTGGGTGTAGTGATGGACGCTGTACGTGTATGTAGTGATGGACGCTGTACGTGGATGTAGTGATGGACGCTGTACAAGTTCCAACAAGACATGGATGTACACACGCACATTCGAAATGGTCAGCATGCAGCGCGAATGACTTGCAAATTACGAAGACAAAGTTGTAGCAATGCGACGCTTGCAGCAAATACTTTGCAGATTAACCACCTTGATATCGAATGCAATACATCGCATGTTCTGGCATTTTGAAGTCTTGTGATTAATCAACTTCGTACGCGATTGATACACAGAAACGCAGGTACACGCACACACACACACACACACACACACACACACACACACACACACACACACACACACACTCACACACACACACACACACACACACACACACACACACACGCACGCACACACACACACACACACACACAAATTACACGCATGGTGACATACTCTTGCACTAACTGTACATGTCTCCCTTTACAACATCTCTCCCTCTTACCGGAGCATTTCATCACACGGTTGTACAGTACCTCACACGTACACACACCTATACACACACCTATGCACACACCTATACACACACCTATACACACACCTATTCACACCTTCCCTTTGCCTCCATCTCTCCCCACTGCCCTCTTACTTTCCCTCTACACGTAGTTCGAGCTCTCTCCCTCATGCCTCTGCACCCACGGAAACCAAAACTCCGATGACGCGATGGATTATAGTGGGGTGCCTGAAAACCGCAGGGCCACTGGCACGCGCCTAGTGCGGCATGCCGTTGTATGCGATGTATTGATCAACAGAACTCCCCCCCCCCCCCCCCTCCCCCCACCCTTCCCCCGTCTCCCCTCACTCGGGCCCAGCGCGA
This sequence comes from Theodoxus fluviatilis, assembly GCA_034096865.1. Taxonomy (NCBI): domain Eukaryota; kingdom Metazoa; phylum Mollusca; class Gastropoda; order Cycloneritida; family Neritidae; genus Theodoxus; species Theodoxus fluviatilis. The sequence goes on along the minus strand of JAWQFJ010002513.1, from coordinate 173,848 downwards.
ATCGTAGTACCCCCCTGGCGACACCGCGCAACTGCTGCATCTCATTTGCATAGTAATGAGCAGGAGCGCAGTGGCCGCCCAGTGCGCACAAGATCGTCTGCTGGCGCTTGTCACGAGAGTGAGCGCGCGCGAGGAAACAGAGAGAGAGAGGAGGAGATAGAGAAGGAAGGACGGAGGAAGAAAAGGAAGAGTAGGTCACCAGGTGGATTGCTCTGTTTCGTGGCGGCACGGAGGAAGAGGAGGACGCGAGGAGTGACACTCGGAGGGGCAGCGGAGCGCATGAAAACCGCAGCGGCACTTGAGAGAAGAGCACGCGACTTCCCCCCGTCGTCTGCTAGTGAAGTGGCATCGTTCACCTGGAAGTGTCGGGCACGTGCAATGGCATTGTTTGCAAGTGCCGGATCACCTGCGCGCTCTCGATTTCGTCCCCAGTAGATACGTCCCCTGGAAGAGGGAGGCGAGAGGAAGAAGTGTCCTTCATCTTTATATTCGTGTGCGTGCGTTTTCAGGTGAGTGCGAGCGCGCACACGTTCGCTACTCGCACACGCGCGCACGCTGCCGGAGTGAGCGGCGGATTGCTTACAAAGTGTCCTGAGGTGAGCTAGAGCTTTTCAATGCGCTTTTTCTAGCGGGCGGGCGTCTTAGGAATTCGTGTACAGCCCGGGTGGAGAGTTTGGAGGTGAGTGGAGCTTGTGTTGGAACTTGTGTTGCCACTCTCGCCTTGCTCCGACACGCTCTTTGCCCGCGCTGCTGTGGTGCCCTGTGTCGCCTGCCCTCACCGTCCCTCGGTGGAAAGGCGACCCTTTCTGCTCTACTCTTTCACTTCCACCGACTGCAGTAACGCCAACTGACGTTTCAGTCTTTAAATAATTTTTTTTAAATCAACACCCCCCCAAAAAAAAAAGAGGGGGAAAAAAGAAAGAGAAAGAGGCCTCAAACCCTCCCCACCCACGTGTGTCTCCCTACACCAAAGAGCAGCGGAGGCAATTCTCCGCCTCGGAAAACCCACCCCTTCCACACGCGTTGGTTGTTTACAAATGATCCAACCGTCTTCTTTGTATCGGCCCGAACTCCCCTCCCGACCCGAAACTGTCATTGAACAGGTTTGGCAATGGCTGGCAACATCTGTGGTGTAGGTCTCAGTGACAGCCTGCCTGTCATCGACGCCCGAGCGTAATTCCCTGCCACTAGGTTAAGGAGAGCAAGGCGAGGCGATTCACTCACTCACTACACACGGGGTGCCCGGATCGGTCGCCCGTACTGTGCCGAGCACCTGGGATTCTACTTTGTTCGCCATTCGAGCGTCGTCGAACCGGACGGCCAAAGCGGACAGCGATGACGAGCTGAGGCCGGCGACGGCGACGAGGGCGAGGACGTGGGTCTACATGAGGATCGAGAAGGCAACACTGGGGGATACGGATAGAAGCTGTG
>JAWQFJ010002513.1:164917-167417 GCA_034096865.1 Theodoxus fluviatilis | reverse complement strand
GGCAGATGTGTTCTCTGTCGTTCCTCCAGCCCGGAGTCGTTTGTCGGCGCCCCTAGGCATGGCCTTGTGTGCATTTTGTGTGACCCTGTGCGATGATTGCGGCAATGTGATGTGCGCGTGCGCGCGCGCTTGAGAGTGCGTGATTGAGATGAGAGAGAGAGAGAGAGAGAGAGAGAGAGAGAGAGAGACTCGTTAACACATTTGCTTCCACCCACCCACCCTCTCTCTCTCTCTCTCTCTCTCTCTCTCACACACACACACACACACACACACACACACACACACACACCCTTCATGCATGCTCATTCTCGCATGCACGCACGCAAGGAAACACACATACGCACAGTTACACTCACGCACGCACACACACACACACACACACACACACACACACACACACACACAGTCTGCATGCCTCTCCAAGCTTGCCGATCCCATCTGAACATCGTCCTCACGTGCACAGAGGCGATGCCCGAACGAGCGAGAAATAATCTTGATAAACACCTGCATGCATAATCACAGTGCTGGCGACATTATTGCTGGTAACACCGTAGTTGTGATGCAGCCATTTACACGTCGTGGCTGCCTCCTGCCTCCAGCCAAGAAGTGTTTTGCGGTCGCTGATTATCATTATGGTAATACAAGATTTGTTATGTAAACGAAGTAGTAATTTACACAAGGAACAAGTATATGACACTTTTCACACCTCGGAAGTCTGGGAGTCAAATACAGGTTTATTGATTGGTGGCGTGCTTCAGATCTGTATATGTAAACCTCTGCGTGAAAATTGCATGCCTGTTTATTATGTATATATACATGCACATGCTGTTAGCGATATACTTGTTTTATCGATGTCGTCAGAATAGCCTACGTTCTGTGTTTGAAAACAAACATATAAACAAACACAGAAACAGAGAGGCATTCAGGCAGGCAGGTAGGTAGAAAGGCAGGCAGGCATGTTGGCAGGCAGGCAGGCAGGCAGGCAGGCAGGCAGGCAGGCAGGCAGGCAGGCAAACAATTTCCTCCATTGCTTTGCAACTCACCTGGTTCCGTGTTGTGGAAATATCTTTATTTCCATGGAATTTCCCACCTGCTGGAAACGGGGTACAGCTCTCTCTCTCTCTCTCTCTCTCTCTCTCTCTCTCTCTCTCTCTCTCTCTCTCTCTCTCTCTCTCTCTCTCTCTCTCTCTCTCTCTCTCTCTCTCTCTCTCTCTCTATCTCTATCTCTCTCTCTCTCTCATATCACGCATGAATTATGAAGTATGTTCCTACCCGTATTTGCGCTCTTGTGCGATGCATGTAATCAATTGCACCCCGAATAGAGACCGCCGTGCTGTCATTGCCCGAGGAAAAATAAACAATTCTGGGTGAACTTGGAACACTGTCATCTCGGTCACGTTTCAATTCGAGAATCAATGTGGGTGGATCCGTGTGTGTGTGTGCGCTCGTGCGCGCGCGTGTGTGCATGTTGCATGCTAGCATGATGTGTGTGAGTGCGCGTGTGAGTGTGCGTGCATGATCGTTTACTCGTTTGTGTGTGTGTATGTGAGTTCGCGTGCGTGTGTGTGTAGTGTCCACAAATTGCAATCCAGCATGCTATATATGATTTTAAACTCACATGCACGCACGCACGCACACACGCACGCACGCGCGCGCACACACACACACATTAAGAAAGAAACGTCAGTCAGACCAACCGCCTATTCTTTAATACACTAGCAAATAACCTTTTCACCCTCTTTCTATGAATCGACTTTGCAAATATTCGCAACGAAATACGATGCTAGAACACTCATACTGATGAAGGAAACATTCGCATCGCTTCCTGCCAGTCGAACAAGCCCGGTAAACTCGTGGTGTTTCTCTACGGCGCAAAGGTCACGTTGAGGGTTCTTTTTTTCAGTTTTCTTTTCCGATCCAAAGAAAGGTCTTTATCGACCGTTCGCTGTTTGCCCAGTGTGTGGGTGTGGAAGGAAAACGAAGCAATTCCCGTTGTTGACTGGGAAAGAAGGTTGCGATACTGTGCGTGTGACGCAGGCGGAAGAGCATCCACGTGTACCTATAGTACCTGCTCCTCAGAAGCCCACCTCCGCCCGAAATTTCTGTTTGGAGATAGATGCTCCTCCACGCGGGGAGAAGTAGAGTGAACGAGTGTAGATCGCGCGAAATGTTTTCAAATTTACCACAACATCAATGAAATTTTTAAGAAGGATACATTCTGAAACGATGTATCTGATTTTGGGATTTCGTTTAAACTGAAATTTGATACGAGTTAGGTGAATATTGTTTCGACCGTCTCGTTCGTGTCGGTAATCGGTCTGTACAATGGGGACTACTGTAATGTACATCGAGCGCGAAGTTTCGTGACCTCCGCTCTGTGAGTCCAATTCTTAAAAACACGCATGGAAAAATATTTGGACTTCCTTGAAATTATTTTTTGTGGAAAACGAAATTTATATCTGTGATTGTGTTTCCGATTTTATGAGAGATTAAAAATTGT
>JAWQFJ010002513.1:117417-154917 GCA_034096865.1 Theodoxus fluviatilis | reverse complement strand
ATTGAGCGAACTTTAGAGAGGAGATAACATTTCACAGTGAGAGAGTGGGAGTGAGAGCGTATGGGACTTGCCGGGCAGGAATATGGAAACTGGCTGGTGGAAATTGACAAATTATTGCTATAAAATCCTCTGTTTTGCTGATGAGCTTTTGAAATACAAATTTAGTTAAGACACCGTAGAACTAGAATCATTTTCAATCAAAGTAGCACTAAGGAATGAGCTTGGATGAAATAAATTCTTTAAAATGAAAGAAATAAAAATGTATGGATATTTGTTGTGGAGACTTTTCTTTTGAACATAAACCGTTCATGCAGAGTTTTTATCTTGTCTAGCGAGGCAAATTGTTGAGGCGGGTGAGCGTTGGGAACAGCTAGGCGTTCGATAGGATCGGAAGAAATCCAGATAAATGTGAAGATAAACGGTAGCATCGACATTCTTCTATGGAATGTACCGCCCCAGAGGAAGTCACAGCCACATATGGGCAGTGAATGATAAGAGATGATAAACAAGGGAGGTAATCATCCACACTCTAATGTACATCTGGACCCAAATCAGTCATTTTGATAGTTTGTCACTGTCACACTTGCAATTGCCAGGATGAAGCACTATTCCTGAGTGTGGAAGACTGACTTGGGTTGCCATGGAGAGCAGCCATGCCAGTGGCATGCGAGGGAGCATGGATGCCTCCCATCAGTTGTCTGCCACCAGGTTGGCCTACCCAGCTGGTGTGGCACTCGGCCTCCTGAAGGCACTCAAGGTAGCAAACTGCTGCTTTCTCTCTCTTTCTTTGCAATGCACTGGAGAGTTAGCATGAAGTGAATACTCCTTGCTCTCATGCATAGCCAACCTTCAATGTTCTGTGATAAATAGTAAGTAAACTGAAAAAGTACATGTATCTTAATGTGTGATTAAAGAAAGCAGCATTTTAATAAACTTCCCAAACATGAATACTTAGATGATGTTTGAAATTCTTTGTGCTTCATTCTAACTTGAGACATGTTGATATAAGTGGCAATGACTTTTTGAGAAGAGGGAAAATCTTTTCATCATTTCAGTTTTGGAATACACATTTCAAAGCTGAAAAAACAAATCATCATCTAACCAGGATCAATTGTCTGCAACTTTGCACTCAAATGAAAGATACAGGTGACACTGAATTACATGGGTCTGTAAGAATCACTTTGAAATGGTCATAATACACAATACAAACTATACTTGCATTGGTTTTCTTCTCCTGCTCAATCCAGAACCAGAGGGATCATCAGGAATTCTGTGACTTGGTCCTGGAAGTCAGGGGGTCACAGTTCTATGCACATCGCAACATCATTGCGGCATGGAGCCCCAGTCTGCTGAACCAGCTGGAGCGAGGCATGGTGCAGCGGGAGGTGGCCAAGGTCAACTTTGAGGACCCACAGATCTTTGGCCAGCTCCTGGAGTTCATGTACTCAGGTTATGTGCAGCTGCAGTCTCACAGCATTGTGCAGCTGCTGCATCTGGCATGCAGCTTTCAGGTCTGTAATGGTCTGTCTTACCTGTCTGTCTCAGTCTCATCACACCAGTCTGTTGATGTGTGGAGATGTCTCTGCATGATGATTATGTGTCTGTTGGTTTATAGATCTGTCATCTATCAACTGTCTATCCATCCATCCATCCATCCATCCATCCATCCATCCACCCACCCACACACACCCACCCACCCACCCACCCATCCATCCACCCATCCCTCTCTACCTCTCTTTCCACCTGCATCCTGCCCTCTTTCTATCCATTTATCCTTCTGTCCATTCTTCAGACCATCCACTCATTCCTCTCTCCCTCCCTTGAATCATCCATCCATACCACCATCCCTTCCTCTGATTATTCATCAATTCATCTGCTCATCAATGCATCGTCCATCCATCCTACTGTGCATCAATGGAAGCATTCATTCTTATATCCACACACCCTCTCTCTCTCTCTCTCTCTCTCTCTCTCTCTCTCTCTCTCTCTCTCTCTCTCTCTCTCTCTCTCTCTCTCTCTCTCTCTCTCTCTCTCTCTCTCTCTCTCTCTCTCTCTCTCTCTCTCTCTCTCTCTCTCTCTCTCTCTCTCTCTCTCTCTCTCTCTCTCTCTCTCTCTCTCTCTCTCTCTCTCTCTCTCTCTCTCTCTCTCTCTCTCTCTCTCTCTCTCTCTCTCTCTCTCTCTCCATGTGTGTGTGTGTGTGTGTGTGTGTGTGTGTGTGTGTGTGTGTGCCCCAGGATTATTTCTAAACAGCTCGTAATGTATTATATAGCACTTATAAAAGTAAACTGATAGAGTTGACTAGGTGAAGTGGGGGAGGGAGGCCCACCTTCACATGACTTGCCACTGGAAAGGGAGGAAGTCATCAGGGATGCATACTTGTGTGGGCGCCACAGGTGCAGGCCTTGAGGGACCTGTGTGAGCAGTGGCTGGGTGACCAGCTGGGCATCGGCAACCTGATGAGCTCCTTCCGACTGGCACACCGCTACCGCCTTCACAACCTGGAGACCCGCTGCGTGGACCAACTCCAAAATTTCCTCTCGGAGACTGTCAAGCAGCCAGACTTCCTCTCCCTCTCCCCTGCCCAGATCAACAGCTTCCTCTCCTCGCGCCTGGTGTCCCTGGTCAACCCCGAGGTAAGAAGTCACTCTTTCTTTCCCCTCTTCCGCTCCCCTCATGTGTAGTTCCTGTCTGTGATAGATGTCACAGTGAAATGATATGAAAGGAAATGTTAGAGCACATTGTGTGTTGTTATTGTTGTTGATATTGTCATCATCATCATTGTTGTTGTTAACATCATCATCATCATCATCATCATCATCATCATCATCAAATTTTTGTTTCATATATCATTGTATAGAATAAATTTTACAATGCAATTTAATCGATTTCTGTGCAATTACACATTGGCTTGTGATATTGGAATTTTGTATGTTAAGAAGAGAGTGTGTGTGTGTGTGTGTGTGTGTGTGTGTGTGTGTGTGTGTGTGTGTGTGTGTGTGTGTGTGTGTGAGTGTGTGTGTGTGTGTGTGTGTGTGTGTGTATGGGTGGGCATACATGCCTATACATGTTGCTGTACGCAGTAACAAGTTAGAATTCATTGTGGCATTGCTGCATGTCTATCAACAACAACAAGGACACTGCCTAATGAAGTACCAGTGATGTTCGCTGTTGCCTTTGCAGGTCAAGCTGTTCATGATCATCAGCTGGCTGGGCCACTCTGTGCATGAGAGGGAGCAGTACCTGGTCATGCTGCTGAAGCACATCAACTGGTCCACTGTGGCAGCAGACTTCCTGCAGGAGATCAGCCAGACTGAGAATTTTTTCACCTCCAATGAGTCCAGCCTCTACCTCTTCCTACAGACACTGCACAGCTCAAATATCTCACTGGGCCCCTACGAAAATGCCTTCCCCCACCTCCGACAGACTTACTCCTACCTCCTCGCTCAGGTAGGAACAGGGAGGCAGATAGACCCAGTAAAAAGTGAAAAGTTTAACTGCTTGTTGAGAGGCTGACATTGCTCATTTAAGAATTTTTCATATCCAGAGTTGAATAGCCACTTTGCCAATGCTTTCACATGGTAATAGTTCAAGGTGTTCTAACAAATGCAGGGCTGATGATGTTAACACTAGTTGGACAATTTATATCTACAGTCTCTAAGTTCCCGATACAAACCCCTAAGCCTGCAGAAAATTGAGCATCACTACTCATAATCATTGTTATTGTGAAAGGAAAAAAAAGATGATTAACTCCCATGTGCATACATCATTGCCATAACAACACTGAGGTCTTATGACTAATATTGAATGTGCGCCTTCCTGCATCAGTTGTAATCCTCTGTTGGGAAGGAGACCACTGGATTTCTGGCATGATCTCTGCCTGGTTGAAGCCTTTATAGTAAATACTTGGAGCAGAGAGAATGTTTAAGTTCTATTCATCTGGCTGGAGAGATTGGTTGAGTGGATGAAGTGTAGGAACTGTTAGTTGTTCACTGCAGGTGTTGCAAAAAAGGTTTTGGGAATTGTCCTCAATTTTCATCCCACCCCACCCCTCCCCCCTGAAAATCCAACAAATGGTACTCTGTTTTTGTTTACTCTGATTATGAATGTGCAACATGGGTAATGGAAATAAGAAGTGTAACAATGTAAAATATGTAGGAAAAACTAACATGTTTGTCTTGAGTCCTACCTTCCCCGTTGGTCAGGCATGAGAAAAGACCCACCACATCTCTCTGATTTGTATTTGTAAAGGGTGAGTAACTCTCACTAGCTCCAGTGGTTTTGCTGGTGAATAACCTGGCATGGCTTACAGAGGCTGATAGTCCATAACCATTCTTTCATCCATTCATTCATTCATTCATTCATTCATTCATTCATTCATTCATTCATTCATTCATTCATTCATTCATTCATTCATTCATTCATTCATTTGTATTTTATCTCTTCAGGTTGTTCAGGGCTCCATTCTTCCTCCCTCATCAGAGGAAGAGGAGTTTCACCCAGTGACAGTCTCCATTTCGGTTCAGTGGTCCCACCAGGCCACCAAGAGTGGGGTAGACAAAAGTTTGCAGACGACACAGGAAAACAGTGAGACAGACCATAGGGTGGTGGTGGAGGAAAGCCCTGCCCCCCCTGACACTGAGCATGACTTTCCGTCTGAAGGGGAGGGGGATGGAGAGAAAATGGAAGCAGTAAGTAAGGAGGCTGTAGACACCCCAGCAGACCCAGACGTTGACTCACAGCCATCTCTCCTACCTGATGCCTCCAACTCCCAGCAAACTGTTTCTAACATCAAGACCAGGGGCCGCAAGAAGGCACAGCCCCAGAAGATCCCACCGCTCAAACTGCGCAAGACAAATGCAAAGAAGCAGCGTGGCAAGGGAACATGCACTAGGGGGACCAGAGAAACGAGATCTAGACATTCTGCCACAGCTGTCCCACGAGAACCGACGGCATCAACCAATGCTGCTGACAGTGAAAGATCAGGGCCAGTGGCAGAGAGGCCCCAGCGTGAGAGTGCTGTCAGGCAGAACAAGGGAGCTGCTGCTGCTGCTGCTGGAGCCAGAAGGGATGCCTCTCCTGAGGAGGCTCGTCGCCGTGGCAGGCCACGGAAGAAGCTGGAGTTGCACTACTGTGACAGCTGTGAGTACCATGCCTTCTCAGCAAATCGCCTGCTGCAGCACAAGGAGCGAATCCATGACAGTGGACACCAGTACCACTGCAACCTGTGTGACTCCACCTTCCACTGGAACAAGAAGTACTACCTGCACATGCGCAGCCACTTCCCTGGTCCGCCTTACCAGTGTGAGGCCCCTGGGTGCCAGTACACTTCTGAGCGGATCCAGACGCTGCTGAATCACCGCATCAAGCACTCAGACCAGCGTCCCTACCCCTGTCCCAAGTGTGACCTCCGCTTCCGCACCAAACCCAACTTGCATGCCCACCTCAAGTGCCACACGGGTAAGTGGTCCATCCCTTGTGGTCCCTCTGACTGGTATCTGCATGTTTCAGAGGCATTGTGTTATTGGTGTTTTTGTTTGAAATGCTTGTGGATTAAAAATCAATTAGTTAAGGTTGGTTCCACTCCATGCCAGACCTGCTGCAACAGGTACATGGGTCATCCTTCAACCGCGAAGATGTGTTCTTACAATAACTCCAGGCCCAGACTCTTTGGTCAGCTTCTGCTGTAATTAGTTTTGGTTTCTTTCCTATTAAGGTCACTTTGCATCCCTGAAAATGTCCTAAGCAGTAGATACATGTTTGGGGTAAAGTGTAAAGCGGTTTGAGCACCGATCAATGGTGGAAAGTCGCTATATAAAATCACACCTTTACCTTTACTTTTTCCAGGGAGCATCTAAAACAGCGTTGCTTTTTAAAAATAGATGAGTTCAAGCTTTTCTCTTGCTTGTATCAGGTGCCCGGCCATTTGCATGCCCAGTCTGCCATCGAACGTTTGCCACGAAGAACACAGCAGAGCAGCACTTGGTGACGCACAGTGACCACCGCCCCTACCTGTGTGACACCTGTGGCTTCTCTACTAAGTTCCAGTCCCATCTCATAGCCCATAAACGCATCCACACAGGTGAGCATGGCTTGTGAATTGTTGCAGCCACAAGGCACAGGTGTGAAAGCAATGAAGCACAGGATGCAGCAGCTCAGAATGAGTCGCTCTGGAGGTGCTGTCAATATATCAGCGGTATGTGTGATGCCATATGCACTGTTCACTGGAAACCTGTGTCCATAAATGAAGGTGCATTGGCTTTTGACATTGAAGGATTCATGGGAAATGTGTATCATTATGTTTTGTTTCATAGATCTCAGGTAAGAGGGTAATTTTGAACACCAAGGTGGGCAGACATGTAAGTTTTGCACCATATAACATATTTGTTTTAAAATTTGAATTACCTTTGATAGTCTTCCCTTGCTCCACCAGCTCAGAGTGGCTTTGATATGAGTAGTGATGTTGCATTCAGAATTTTTATCTTGCCAAGTGGCCATGGGACGAGAAGAACTTTCAACCCTTATCCACATCTGTTGTGCTCAAGTCATGTCAAAAGTTTTTGTCTTCATTCCTATCACTCAGATTAGAAAACCTGATTAGAAACTCATTTATCAGGATTTTTTGCAAACAGTTTAAGAGTTTTCTGGAGGAGGCATGACTGAAACCAGTCCATTCTTTCATGCAGTATGGCACATTTGTCACGTTGGGACATCTGTCACCTGCAGGAGAGGTGTTCCGATGCCAGTTCCCACAGTGCACCTACTTCACACCCAAGCGCAGTCAGCTCTCTGCACACATGCGGTCACACCTGGGCATCCGCCGCCATGTGTGCTCAACGTGTGGCAAAGCGTTTGTGGAGAAGAGCCACCTGGTGCGCCATGAGCGTCTGCACACTGACGACAAGCCCTACCAGTGCAACCAGTGTGACTATGCATCCACCCGGGTAGACAAGCTGAAGGAGCACATGGAGAAACATCATGGAGAGGCAGCCACGGCATCACCCAGCAAGCAGGTGTGTACTCACTGTGTAAAGATGTAAGAGTGGATGGATGGATGGATGGACGGACAGAGGACGGAAGGACCGACGGATGGATGGACGGATGGAAGGAGTTTCATGGCCTATCAGTCTTTGAAGGCTATCTAAGGCCATTGATCATGAATCATCACAAAGAGCTGGTTAGAGTAAGAGCAAGTCAAGTCGTGATTTCCCTAATTTCTTGCCTCTTACAAATCGCATACTCATAGGGAGATGTGGTGTGTCTGTTCTTACTCCCAACCCACAGGGGAACTCTCAGAGTGGCACTTCTCTGTGTTCTGCATTTCATTAGGAGAGGTGCATCATAAATCCATGACTATTCCTAGCAATCTTGTGTATCTCTCTTATTCAGCAGGCCAAGAGTAAGCCGAGGCGACGGAGGGCCCGGCCGGAGGTAGGTCCCCCAACTCAAGTGGCCCTGCCTCACCCTCCAGGTCCCCTCCCTCCACCACCAAGTGGAGAAGGGTCCATACGACCCTCAGACTACTACCTGGGGGACAAAGCTGACCTCTACCAGCCCACCTCTTCATCCGCAGCTGACCTACCCCCAGTGCTGGCGGCTCCAGGACCCCCACCCCCCACAGTCAGTGCTGGAATGGAGCTGCAGCCAGAGCTGCGAGAGCGAGAGCTGACGGTGCTGCAAGCCGCTCTGAGTGTCGGCCCTACTGTCTCCGCACACCAGCCCCACGCTGTTGCTGTGGACAGTGGTGGGAACTACATCCTGACCTCCATTCCTGCTTCCTCTGCCCCCTCCACTCAGCAGCAGCAGCAGCAAGACCCCCAGGAGTTTGGTCTGCAGTCCTTCATGACCATGATCCCCCACTTCTAGACTCTGTTCTGCACACAGAGCTTGTGTGGCCCCTGGATAAAGGGAGTCAGTTTCCTGGGTCATCCTTTGCTAGTGACCTCCTGCTTGAAGTGGGCAGATTCAAGATCGCTTGTGTCTAAGTTATCTGCTGCTAATTTGGTAGCTTCTGGCATAAAGGCAGGTATAGTTATGGTTTTCCACTGCCAGAAGTCTTATGTTGGTAATCAGTTTTGGACAACCTCTATAGCTAGAGCACTGGTAGTGACAGAGATCTCCTTCAGCATGGCTCAGTCTTAGTAACTAGCTTTTACTAGCCACCCCTAGGGCAGTGTAAATCTGCAGGACAGGAGATGCTATAGTGTAACATCTCAAGATGGTAGCCAATATACATAGGCAGCAGTGGCTACAGGACCATTGTACAAAATATCCAGTTCTAATAGTAGAAAGCCAACTTTGTAGTGTCCAACTTGAAACTAGTGGGCAGCAGTGGTCATAATTTTTTTTAAATGATGTCCAAACCTTGATAAGAGCTTCCCCACACGTGGCAAGTTTTATTGAAAGGACACAAACTTTCCTTGTGTAGGGTAAAACACTAAATGAGAACTGGGGCAAGATATTAAAACAATTACAAATGAGGGCATCAGCTGGAAAATGAATCCTACAACTGACAGATGAAGTAGCAGAAACCACAGAAAATGTTAATTTAGGGTGGCATTTGGACTTTGTTGGAAACTTCTTTTACCACTAATTCACAGGCAGGAACCCATCTGATTGACTGTTCAAGGGAGTGTCCGATGGACATGAAAAATAGTATGTGTTTCTATTGGACGGACGCTCGACAGAACATTGCTTTTGGTACTTGCGAGTGTGACATTTTGTATGGAAAGATGATTGTTGCCAGAACATTGTCATGTTTCATTATGCCTGAAACATGTTTTGCCACTTGCAAGCGCGACATTTCCTATGGAAACAGCATACATGTAGTTGCCAGAAATTTGTCCCCTTGTGAGGAGGCCTTAAGCAACTTGCCGTAACCAAGTGTGGCTACAGTAGTCTGCTTCTCGATTCCTGCTCAAGGCTGCCAACTTGTGGATGGCAAGCCTTTCCAAAGCCAGTATCCTTCCTGTCTCATTATTGAAGACCCCAGCCAAAGCAAGGACTGCGCCTGCTGACCCTCGTCCAGGTATTCTAGATACTTGAACGCCTAACCAGGAGACGGTGACTCGCATCTTTGAGCCAAATGTAGAATGTTTCATACCACCATTCTTTATACCTTACTTCCATTTCCACACTGCCACCAGCTGCCAGCCATGCCCCAGCATACACCTTCCTCAAACTCATTGTGGCAAAGAAGCCTGTTGTTCCTCACATGACTGCAAAATGCAGAGCAGTGAGGAAAACCTCGAGAGGGAGCCCACCCCTTTGATGGTGGCAGGGGGCAGTATGGAATTGTAGGAGTGAGCAAATGACATGGAACATCACATGCCAAAGGACAGTAGCGAGTGCAACTCTGCAGTGCTGTTTAGTTTACTCTTGGAAGCCAGTTGGATTCATACACTCTTGCGGACAGGGAGCCAAGCCTGGGAAGGGCATGCTCAGACTTCAGCTGCTCCTTGGGTCTGAAGACACCTAGTGCCTGGACTGGAGCTGAAGAGATTATAGCATTTCCCCTCTTGTGCTGCTCACCATGGAGAAAGACCAAGGACGTTATGGCTTTGACAGTTGAAGGTGCACCTGCCATGGCTTTTGCCATTGTGAATCACTTGAGCCAGTGGTGGCAGGTGCTGCTGTTACTTGCTCAATCTGAGGAGCAGAATAATGCCATCCACTGTGACCACAGTTGGGACTGCTTACAAAGTTGTCTTATGGTGCTGTTGAAAGTCAGCCTTTACCTGATTTAGCATTTCACCATGTTCCCATCTGTATGTCCTAATATGAATGCATGCTATTCAGTTGTAATTGATATTTGGAAAAGAGAGCTAACATTTCATAACTTCACTTCGGAGATAAAGGGTAACTGCTATGTTGAGTTGTATGACAAGCATGGCGGGGTAGCACTTTACATTAAAAAGCCCCTCACAAGTGCTATTCTGGAGTAGTACGATAAGAGCAGGCCGACATTTTTACATTTGGAATCAAACGTTTGAAAGATTCTGTGACGTCATTAGTGCATGTGGGTGTGTGCATGTACATGTGTTTCCAAGTGTATGCTGCATGCAATTAAGTGCAATGCATATATGCATTTATATTTGAGTGTATGCACACATATGCCTTGCTTAATTAAGAGAAAGTGCATGTTGCAACATATAATAAGCAATTTGTTGAACATTAGTCCAGCTCAGCATAATCCTTCCAGCAAAATCACTTGATGCAAGACTTGTTTTTACAGACTGCATCATTCAGGGCAAGGCACTGTGACATCAAAAAGCACCTGAAGAACCACTACAGGCAGCATTGGTTCATGTGTGAATGGAAGAGGTATGTTTCCTGTCCTGCTACAACCCAGCACTAACAATTCTGGTAGGAAACATTCTTAGGAGTACAAGTCAGGGAATCCCGGACCTGGTGGCCTAACATAGTAAAAATAGTTTGCCTGTGACCTGGTGGCCTAACATAGTAAAAATAGTTTGCCTGTGACCTGGTGGCCTAACACAGTAAAAATAGTTTGCCTGTGACCTGGTGGCCTAACACAGTAAAAATAGTTTGCCTGTGACCTGGTGGCCTAACATAGTAAAAATAGTTTGCCTGTGACCTGGTGGCCTAACATAGTAAAAATAGTTTGCCTGTGACCTGGTGGCCTAACACAGTAAAAATAGTTTGCCTGTGACCTGGTGGCCTAACATAGTAAAAATAGTTTGCCTGTGACATTGTTGTGTCCACTTGGTGAGCATTTAATACCAGACAGTGCATAAAATGGCTGAGAGTGAATAATTTAGTTGTGTGTGGAAAGCAGGACGAAGAGCTGACCCCAAATCTTTGAGCCCCCATTTGGTAGACGAGTGTTGAGATTGGAGGTGGGGTGAGGTGAGGGGGGGAAGGGTGGGGATTGGGCAGTGTTGTATGAGGGGTGACCGATACGTTTTTAGCCTTGGACAACCTTTCATTATACAACACTTTTTTTTCTAAGTAATGTCAGATTTCCTTACCTCACAGACCAGGTTTCTTGATCCTAACACTTTCCATTTTCTTTTGGTGAGTTCACATCCGACAGGAAGTCTGGTACTGATCTTCGGTTAAAAGGCATGATTCTGAGATCCATGAGGACATGGTGAAGACATTGGTAGATGATGCTTCTTCATATGCCACAGTCAGACGCTGGTTCCGAGAATTCAAGCATGGCAGGGAGAGCGTTGAAGACTATCCAAGATCAGGGTGACCATCGACCGTGACCACTCCAGAGAACCTTGACCTTGTCCTCGGGATGGTTATGCAGGATAGGAGATCATCATTTCATCAAACAGCCGAAAGGTTGGGCATGTCCCAGGAGCAACCCGACATCATTCTGAGGAACGAACATGGCTTGTCAAAGGTGTGTGTTTGGTGGGTGCCACGTCTCCTGACCCCTGAACAGAAGTATACATGGTGCACCTTGTCCACCAACAATCTTTAACTTTGAAGCTGATCCTAAAAACATCCATGGATGAGTCCTGGGTTCATCACTACCAGCCCGAGACCAACAGCGGTGGAAGCACACCTCATCTCCCACCTCAATGAAGGCCAAGGTGCCGCGGTCAGCCGGAAAGGTCATGGCATCAGTTCTCTGGGATGCATGAGGTGTGTTGCTGGTGGAATATCTTTTAAATGGCCACACCATCATGGGACAGTACTATGCTGACCTGCTCATATGTGCCAAAACAACAAGAAGATGCCGGGAATGCTGACCAAAGGAGTGTTGTTTCAGCATGACAATGCTCCAGCCCACACCTTGGCAGTGATGATAGCAAAAACTGTGACTGGCTTCCAAGTCGTACCTCAGCCACCTTACTTACCCGATCATATGTTGTCTAATTTCCACCCATTTCCATACCTGAAAAAGAATCTGGCTGGACATCACTATGCCACTGATGATGTCATAGAGGCCATGGATGCCTACCTTGAGATTCTAACTGAGGACTACTACTTCAGTGGCATCCAGGTGCTCCAGCCCAGTTGGAAAAAGTGCGTGGATTTGTCGGGAGATCATGTTGAAAAATGAAGCATGAAAAGATTTCTAAGGGTTTATATTTCTTGGAGGCTCAAAATGTATCAGTCATCTCTCATATACAGGGTTTAGTGACCAGTTTATTGCAGTGTGTTTGTGTGTTAGGTCAGGTTTTTCAAGGATGGTTAGATTGAACAGTCAGGGGTTAATGACCTGATCCTGTTCCAATGCCCCTGGTTAGCCTCTTTGGATGATTGAGGCTGCCACTGGAATACATCCTGGAAGTCCAGCAGCCAGGCGACTTGGGTATAGGGGTGACTTGTGGAATCCATTTGTGTGATGGCTCTTGGCTTTCAGCAAAAGTCAAGGGGGTCTTTTGGCAGCATGGTGCTTTCAACTCTTCTTCCGTATCCTTACCAAGACACAGGCGGGTTCAAAACCACACATTTCTCATGGACATCTATCGTGGAACTTCCATCCATTCATGCTGGTTGGAAAAATTATTAATGGCACAGTGGCATTAATCAGCCTTTGAACCTACTGTATTCAGGGAACTTTAACTTGTTCAATCAAACCACCTTTTATGTCCTATTCAAGATAATAAACCATGTGAATGAACCTGTTTGTTTGTTTCTGAAGAAGGATCTAGCTTGGAAGCTGTATGTTCCTTATGTGAAAGTTTTCAGTGTTTGACAAATACATTGCGTCTTGGCTGTCAAGAATGCGTGTTGACATCAATGCTGTGCACTAGCATAAATGCCCTAGGCTATTTACTTGCATAATTGGCTTTTGACTTTTATATCAATGCAGTCCCCTTTGACTATCCATAAATTAATAAAATTAAGCTAGCTCATCAAGAGGACAAAACAGTTTATACCCAAGAAATTTGGAGGGATGAAAAAAAAGGTGTTTCTTGTATAAAAGATTTTAACCTTTGGTTAGTATGCACTACAGAAAACATACCTGTACAAATAATAATTTATTGTTAAACATGTACAAGTATGTATATGCACCACTCAATGATCTACATGCATCCTGAATGTGTTCTACCCTCTGCACAACTTTGTTTGACATCAAGCAACTGAGGCAGAAAGTTATCAGAAAAGGAATCAGTAGTGAAGGCAGCAACAACATTTGCTAACCCCAAAGCAGTTGAAAAGTCAAGTCAGCGAAGATGAGATCATTCTGGAACCACAAGAGATTTTGTCACCTCCGTCATGCAGCAGAATGACACAAGTTACTGATGATTCCCAAAACCCACACCTTGTGAATGATGACTCGCACAATTTTCACAAATTGCCAGGGAAAAGACTCATTTTTGATATACAAGCAGGATGTCCAAGAACACATATGCACTTTCATCAAATCTATGCCATGTACCAAGGAATCCACCAGGGGCAAGCACTCACAAACAGCTTGAGCATTACTTCAAGTCCAACCTCAGTCATCTTCAACTGGCTTACATGTACACATAGCCCATCACAAAACATGAGCGCATTCACCAACAAGCTGTTTCTCAGATCATGAGCAACGCTAGATGTTATTGTACATGCTCAACTTGCATCATGTACACTGGAGCATCAAAGGACGGCACAGATGACAATTCAACAGCTGCATTACTACATGAAGCAAGGAGACTGTGACCTTAATTAATGGCAGGTAGACTTCATTTGATGAAATGGTTAGTTTCAATGATAATGAAAAACAAACAGCCATCACATCTGGTTCTGAGCACTTGAGAAGGACCCAGCTTCTCCTGCATGCTAGCTCTGAGGGGCTCTCTCTCTACAGTTCCAAGTGACGTTTTCCTATGCATTTCAACAGATTTAAGTGTTGCATCCTTAAATGCACGTACAGATCCTGGACTAACTTATCATTCCTGCTCCTTGCAGAAGCCAGTACCATCAAAGCCTTGCAGTGCATCCAAAGAACCAACACATTGAAACCATGCTGTAGTCAAGTGCACCACAGAGCATGTTATGAGAATCAGCCGTCACCTCTGTCATGGAACTGTATTGAACGGACTGTCATCCCCAGATATCTCAGTTGAGAACCCTACTCCAGTCTTCCAAGATGACCAAAAGTGGCCATGCTTCAGGGACCAGGACAGATCAGCCCACATTGCAAAGAGACCTTATCATAGGGCCATCTTAAATCTGCCACACTACAGGGATAGGCTAGCATACTAGCTATTCCTGTAGGAAAGCCAAACCCCACCCAGCCAGTCCATTCAGCAAGGACAGCTGTCATGAAGGCAGGCCAGCCAGCACTCCAACCATCCCTAGGCATGGCCTGGGTGTCCTATTACAGGGGTAGCCAATCAAAGTGGCTGGGAGGTTGCACCACAGGGGCCAAGTTATGAGGCCAGCCACACAACAGCTATCCCTGAGTCAAGACCTGGTCCCAGTCCACCTGGTTGGAGAACACCTCCATCTCCAGCCAGTTCTCATAGTTCTGCTTGAACTCCTCTGTCAGCTCCACCTCTGCCCCCAGTACTGACAGGGCATTGTTGTCCACAGGACGGAAGTCAGGGTCACTTCCGTTGGTTCCGTAGCGCCGGTTGTTGAAGCGGTCCACACAGGCTCGAAGAGCACACTCCTCCGCCTGGAAGTCCCACGGCCTGGCATCCATGTCTGCAACAAGCCATAGATGGCACTGTCTAGAGGGATTATGAAGTATAAGTGCCATCAAAGTAGACTGATCGATGAACCGTTTCTTAACTTTAGTGGTGGTGGTGGATAAGTGTTTTCACTACTTGTTTTTGTCAATGATGTGTGTGCACACATGCAATGGTAATGAAAGGTTGTGTTCTGGTCTCATAAAAACTCACTGAAGACTTCACTTTAACACTTGTTTGAACTTTTCAACAGCAAGTACCCTTTATTGTCAAAAATGTAATAATTTTCCAATTAATTAGATGGGGGGGAAAATTTGAGGGTCACCTCCAGCAAGAGGTAGACATGTAAAATTGTGGATGGTGATACATATGGAGAATAAAATGTCAGAGAGAAAACTTGAAATTTACATCTCAGGACTTTGTACAAGCACAATTTTCATGTAGACTCCGTAATAGTTATCCAAATTAAATTTAAAGGATCAGTTTGTGAATCATAACTTGATTTAAAGGCAACACTGGAAACAAATCTGTGGCTTTGCACTTTAACATATTTTAAACAAAATCCCCAATTTTTAGTAAGAAACAAGCAATAGTGGCTGAGATCCTGAAGACCAAAGAGTGAAAAACGGAAAACTGAGAAAACAGCTGTTAAAAGTTCATGACAAGGTGTTAAACAGAGTCAAGTCCATTCAAGAGCCACTACCTCCGTCACCAACAAAAACACACCTCTGTTGATTAATGACTGAATTAAGGGGAGACATGGGTATGAGAGAAGATATTTTTACAGCAATGAGCTTTCAAACTTGTATGTATGGCAGGCATTTAAAAACAAACATGACAATAAGTAAAAACCACTTTTGCTTCAATAGAAAAAAGGTCATTTGTTAATTATTCATTACGGCCATCTTTTTCAAAAAGGAACAGCTCAAAAACTATATTCAGCTAGATTTAAATTCTGGATTCCTTAGCTGTGTAATTTTAATATCTAAAACTGTCACATCCTCTTGAGAAAATTCAAAGTACCCTTTGGAAAGGATATTTACTCATCTTAAATGTACTTAAAAAAAATATCCTTCAAATAATTTTATTTATTTATAGCTGCTGAACAAGATGTTGTTACATGCACAAAGAACACACTCTGAACATAACATATCTGCACAATGCTCAGAATATTTTCAGCATAATTACAAGTTCACAAAAAGATCTATTTTAGAAAACTTGAAAAAAAGAAAATGACTGAAAACATTTTTTTGCTGTTTTCTATACATTTCCAACATAGCACTATAGCAGACGACAATTTTCAGACGGGTAAGGTTCTTAATTTGCATTTTAAAATGTTTTCTAGCATGTTTTAAGTACAGACACTATTGGAATTACATTGTAGAGGGTTGAAACTACAAAATGCTCATAAGTAAAAAATCATCAGAAAATGACATTTTGACTATTTTCAGACCCACAAGACACATGTGCAGACATGTGTATGAAAAGGTCAAAATGTCATTTTCTGGTAATTTTTACTTATAAGCAATGTAATTCCAATAGTCTCTCTATTTAAAACATGCTAGAAAGCATGTAAAAATGCAAATGAAGAACATTAACCCTCTGAGAATTTTTGTCTGCACTGTTGGAAATGCAGAGAAGATGGAAAAAGGCAAGTTTTCCTCTCTTTTTTCCCCCCTTTTTTTCCTAACATTCTCTTAAAAAATTATTTTTGTGAACTTGTAATGCTGAAAATACTCTGAGCAGTGTACAGATCTGTAATTTTCAGGGTGTGTTCTTTATGCATGTAGCAACATCTTGTCATGTGGGTTTGAGATATCAGCCCCTAGTTCAGCAGCTACACATACAAAAAATTCTTAAAGGGAGATTATTTTTAAAAGTTCATTAAGATTAGTAAATATCCTTTCCAAAAGTATTTGGAATTTTCTACAGAGGATATGATAAATTTTAGATATTGAGATTACACAGCTAAGGAATCAAAAATTTTAATCTAGCTGTATGCAGTTTTTTAAACTGAACCTTTCTGAAAAAGGTACAAACTTTCATGTTATGGTGCCCATTATGGATAATTAACAAATGACCATTTTTTCCATTAAAGCAAAGTGGTTTTTATTTTTATTTTCATGTATATCTTTGAATTGCCTGCAATGTATACAAGTTTAAAAACTCATTGCAGTAAAAATATATTCTCTCATATCTATGGGCGAGTTTGTTAGGCCCAAAATCTCGAGAGAATTGTGAGGGCTTGGCATTTCCTACACTCCTCACTCATAAGGACACACTCGCCATGAAGGCGGGAGGCCGAGAGAGGTCCGGAGCTCCCTCGATTGCTTCCCGCTGCAGAGACCCAGATGAGCCAAAATGGCGGAGACCGTCCAAATTGGGATTCCGCAGTGCCGATAATGTGCTTCTCAGGGTTCGAGAATGGAAAAGTGTACGTACATGGAAGTATTTGCTGTTCGAGTGTTCATTTGTAAATTTAGTGGAGTAGGTGTATAGGTTATTTCTGGACATACACTGCCAAAAAAAAAATTTAATCGCTTGCAAACACGCAACACCGTATACGTACGTTCTATGAATTATGTTCCTTGAATTGATTGAAATGAATTGTGGCCTAACAGTATTGACAAAATTGTCTACAGTTGAACCTGGGTTGCTTAATTTTCGTTGAAAAAGTTTCCGTGCCATTCCCTCTGACATCATGGTTGTTCTATCAAGTGAAAAACTGATGTGATATATGTCTCGTCAGTTATTTCATCTATCAGCAACTTCTTCACTGACTCGCACGCCAGGACGCAGCCATGTTCTTCCGCCTTGCCAGTTGATGATTGGCCGTTTTTCTAGCTGTAGGAGCGTCTCGCTCACCCTCAACTAGCCATCGAGGGAGAATCTAGAGATTTTGGGCCTAACAAACATGCCCATGTCTCCCCTTACCACATCTCTAAGTGATTATGGGCATAATTACTTGGTGGAAGCGGAGATGAGTGGTCAGACATGGGGATAATTGCCAAATCTGGAATTGCATCAGCCAAGCATGAGTGCAAACAAAATTTGGCAGATCAATATTTGTTTCTTGTGGCAAGGCACTGCAGGAGTATTTTCATAAATTTCCTTTATTCTATACACATTTTAGTCAAATGCAGTAGCACACAATCATCACACGGGCGGGAAGTTTTGAAGCACAGATATATTATTGAGAAAGAACACTTCAAGAGAAAGAAAAGCTACCTTCAAATGTGATGATATAAATAATGATAATCATGAACAGTACAACTACTGCTGCTGCAGTCAATAAAGAGAGACAAGTGAAAAGAGTCCTTCAGAAAGTGAGAGAGTAGTGTGCAGTTCACCCACCATTGCCGTAGGCCCAGTCGTCACCAAGGCGGTGGCGCACTTTCTGGTAGATGGCCGACATGGTCTTCATGTTGGACTTGCGCCACTGGCGCCCCAAGTACTTGGTCTGCATCTTGAGCAGCTTCAGGATGTAAAGCTGCATCATGGCGTGCTTCACCTTCAGTGCCCGCTTCAGTATAGGGGCCGACTTGAACACTACCAGCATCTGCCAGGGAAGCATGCCACTAAGTCACAGTCTGTGGAGGTTTATCCAGCATCTGCCAGGGAAACATGCCACTAAGTCACAGTCTGTGGAGGTTTATCCAGCATCTGCCAGGGAAGCATGCCACTAAGTCACAGTCTGTGGAGGTTTATCCAGCATCTGCCAGGGAAACATGCCACTAAGTCACAGTCTGTGGAGGTTTATCCATACACAGATATGGGAGTATCAGGTGATGCAAAGCATGCATAACTGATGCCTGACAGGGATGCACAGGATACTGATGCTACACATATGTAGGTAGTGGAGTAACTGGAAAGGACAAATCTATATTTGGCATACAAAAAAGGAACCAAGGTACTGGTCAGGGCTTTGAAGGACAACACAAAACGGGGGGCCAACAATTCCAGTATTACACCCTTCAGCAAGACAGACACCATAAACAAAAAAGACAACTGACTCAACTTTGTGACCGGTGTAGATGAGGGAAAAATGAAGCTGCGAAATGTCTTGCCAACATGGATCACAAGTTGAGTCTCTTGTCCTTTTTGTTTATGGTGTCTGTCCTGAAGAAAAGTGAATTACCCAAAACGTTGACATCCTGTTTTGTGTTGTCCTACAAAAGCCTGGACTAGCACCTTGGTTCCTTTTTAAATTTAACCATCCTGGCCAGCAGTCATTCGTTATTTTGTCAGTTTACAGATGAAGTCTAGTTTATTACAAAGCAATAACAATGACAGCAAAAAATGGCTTCCACCAACAACAACAAATTTAACAAAATCCAACATGTCAGGTGTGTTCCTCTATATTGGCATCTCAGGTAGGTACAAAGACCTGCTTGCAGCACAAAGCAGAAGAGAGGGGGAGCATTACCATGGTTCTAGAGTGCTTCCACTTGGTCAGCTTGTTCAGAATTCGCAGCAAGTTGATGCAGGAGAAAAGATTCCTCCAGCAGTACACCTGGCTGTCCCCGTTCTCCTGCAGCAAGGAGCACAGGCATGCTTTGACCACAACAGCAAGACTTTTATCATGTCTTCAAGGAAAGGGCAAAGAAAACACACAATCTGATGCAAATGATAATTAGTAATACTAGACATCAGAGGACAGTCCGGATGACATGGGGAGAGGCGAAGAGGGCAGCCCAAGACCGACAGAGGTGGAGACTTGCAGTGAAGGCCCTGTGCTCCGACCGGAGCGAAGAGGACTAAGTCAAGTAAGTCAAGTCAAGACATCAGAGATCTTTGTTTTAGTATCTGCAGGATTATACTTTCAAACTAGCACAAACAACTCTTTAGAGGGTCAAACAGTGGATTGTACTGAGAGATACTATTCACTTTGCTGATCAGGTTATTCTGTTCACCTTGCTGAAGGATGGATAATGAGCAAAATTCCTACAGGATGGACCAACAGTTGAAATCATGTGGGGGTTCTTTCCCCCCTTCTAATGTATTTATATTCACAATGTAAAAATGGTGGTGACATCACATAAACAAGAAGGGCAAAGCCCATACGACTCACATGCTTGACCTTGACCTTTATATGACCTTGACCTTCAGGTGACCTTCAAGGTCAAGGTCAAACAACTAAACCTACCAATGACATCATACACTAAGAAATGCTTTACACATTTTCCCTACCAAAATACATGTGACCTTGACCCAAGGTCAAGGTCATCCAAGGTCATGCAACACAAAGCTGTTAATTCAAGACATAGGAAGCACAATGGTGATTATTGGCACTTTCTACCATGAGATATGGTCACTTTTAGTGGTTCACTACCCCATTTTGGTCACATTTCATAAGGGTCAAAGTGACCTTGACCTTGATGATATGTGACCAAATGTGTCTTATGATGAAAGTATAACATGTGCCCCACATAATTATTAAGTTTGAAACAGTTATCTTCCATAGTTCAGGGTCAGGGTCACTTCAAAATATGTATACAATCCAACTTTGAAGAGCTCCTGTGACCTTGACCTTGAAGCAAGGTCAACCAAACTGGTATCAAAAGATAGGGCTTACTTTGCCCTATATACCATATATAGGTCAGGTATCCAATCTTAAAAATTTTAGAGAAAATTGAGAAAATGTGAAAAATGACTGTTTTTTAGACAACATTTATGGCCCCTGCGACCTTGACCTTGAAGCAAGGTTAAGTCACTATTTATGTTTTTTGAGGCCTTGTCATCATACACCATCATGCCACATTTGGTATTGATAGACTTAATAGTCTCCGAGAAAAATCCAACGTTAAAGTTTTCGGACGCCCGGACCGGACGCCAGGACGCCCGGACGCCCGGACGGACGAAAAGGGTGAGTACACAGACTCACTTTTGCTTCGCATGTGAGAAAAAAATTACACAAAATTAAAATAATTTTAAAAATTCCTTCCATCAGAGATGACAGCACGGTCACTTCAACTCACAATGTTGTCTGCAGTCAGCTCTGGCTGGTCTCCAATGACACAGTTGGGAAAGTCCAGAGCAGGAATGCTGGTGAGGAAGGTGACAAAATCTCACTTGGGCAAACCAGCATGTCAAACAGATCAACATCTAGCAGAAATCAGCAAAACATTTTAAATGTGGATAGAAAGCCACTGTAGCTGAAATGCTTCAAATTGGAGTTTCATTGTTCCAGTTCAGATAATAATAATAATAATTTATTATATTTATAATGCGCCTTATCCAGTGGTTCTAAGCGCACTTAGGCCTCGGTTTATTAAGGTCTCATCCGAAGGACCTGGGGAGATCCAGCATTTTCCTAATTTAGTCAGATTAAGCTACTTGCAAGACAAAGATGTTTGTAATGTAAAACATTGGAAGGAAAAGACATATTGAAAGACAAACCTGTTTTTAGCACTGACGTAGGCAAGAATATTTTGATTGAAGAACTTGAGGACCAGAGGTATGCAGTTGGCAAACACCAGATGCTGACTCATGAACTCAAACTGTGGAGAGAGGGAGAGAGATTTTTTTTTTCAAAATCACATACAAAGGACAGTAAAACTAACTTGAATTCCAGTATTCATCATCTCCTGCCAATACAACAGTCAAACAGCATTCAACAGGAACAAGTGTTGCTTGATCAAAATAATACATGTACCCTGGCTCAGTTAATCATCATCTTCACAATTTTCATGCAAACAAACTTGTAAATTCATGCCAAACCTCATCAGTAAAAGCAAGTTCTTCTATTCCTCTACTGACAGTCTTGACAGTTCCACATCCATTACATAGAAATCCACACCTGGTAAATATGATTCAGCTTGAAGTGCTTGAGTAGCAGCAGCAGCAGGCCAGAGATGGCTTTGACAATGATCTCCTTGTGGCGATTCACATCAATGCCAAGTTTCATTGACTGCAACACTGTCGTCCTGCAAAATACAACACCACTGTAGATCAGTAACGTATCGCAGAACTGTAATTATGTCATGCATCAAAGCATTGAAGTCATACAAACATATCAGGACACTGAAGCTACGTCACTCACCAACCTCATAATTAGCACACACATGGTTTTTGTCCAAAGCTATGGCAATGGTATCTACATGTATGTCCTTGTTTTCGTGTATATCATAGGAATACTACAGCACAGACTCCATGACAACAAACTCCACTCCTTGCCACTTTCCTATACTGCCTCAGCCACCAGCTAAGCCCCAACTACTTCTACTCTTCGTTGTGAATTTGTCGATCACTGATGGCCGTAGGGCAGAAATGTGATTGCATGACAAAAGATGGCTCAATTGAAAAAAGTGACAAATTAAGGTATTTCATCCACAATATTATTAATTCATTCATGCATATACCAGAACAAGAAGGGCAAAGCCCATACGACTCACATGCTTGACCTTGACCTTTATATGACCTTGACCTTCAGGTGACCTTCAAGGTCAAGGTCAAACAACTAAACCTACCAATGACATCATACACAAAGAAATGCTTTACACATTTTTCCTACCAAAATACATGTGACCTTGACCCAAGGTCAAGGTCATCCAAGGTCATGCAACACAAAGCTGTTAATTCAA
The DNA here is from genome assembly GCA_034096865.1 of Theodoxus fluviatilis. Classification (NCBI taxonomy): domain Eukaryota; kingdom Metazoa; phylum Mollusca; class Gastropoda; order Cycloneritida; family Neritidae; genus Theodoxus; species Theodoxus fluviatilis. Next base: position 132,734 of record JAWQFJ010002513.1, on the reverse strand, counting down.
GACATAGGAAGCACAATGGTGCTTATTGGCACTTTCTACCATGAGATATAGTCACTTTTAGTGGTTCACTACCCCATTTTGGTCACATTTCATAAGGGTCAAAGTGACCTTGACCTTGATGATATGTGAACAAATGTGTCTCATGATGAAAGTATAACATGTGCCCCACATAATTGTTAAGTTTGAAACAGTTATCTTCCATAGTTCAGGGTCAAGGTCACTTCAAAATAGGTATACAATCCAACTTTGAAGAGCTCCTGTGACCTTGACCTTGAAGCAAGGTCAACCAAACTGGTATCAAAAGATAGGGCTTGCTTTGACCTATATACCACTTGTAGCTAAGGTCGCCATTCTCAATAACGTGGGAGAAAATTGGGAAAATGTGAAAAATGACTGTTTTTGAGACCACATTTATGGCTCCTGTGACCTTGACCTTGAAGCAAGGTCAAGTCACTATGTATGTTTTTTGAGGCCTTGTCATCATACACCATCATGCCACATTTGGTGTTGATAGACTTAATAGTCTCCGAGAAAAATCCAACGTTTAAGTTTTTTACGGACGGACGCCCGGACGCCCGGATGCCCGGACGCCCGGACGACACGGCTCAGTACATAGACTCACTTTTGCTTCGCATGTGAGTCAAAAAACAGCATGTTCATTGTGGGAATCTTTCATTATTTACAGTACCATTGTTTAGGAAAACAATTACATAGCCTAGTGCACTGATGACTTTCCTCAGCATCTGCTCAAAAACTGTTTTGCCGACTTTAGCCTTGTTGTTCATGTGTGGCCATAAATGCCTGTTGTTTCCCTTGCGCTCACTTAACGTAGATCAATGAGGTCAAGAACAAAAGTTCAACAGTCAGCCTGCTAGAGTCAGTCTATGCTGGGGGCATGGGGCAGTATGTGAATGACAGCAAGGGCCGACCACAGTGGTATGGGACATCACATTGTGCATTTACATTACAATTTTTACATACGGCATTTCCTCTGGCAAGACATCAGCCAAGATATTGATGGACTCTGTCTTTGCTTTTGAGGTTGGAGCAGCAGCCAGCAGCAATTTCAGCAGTGCTATCTGCAAAAACAAAGCAAGAATAGGTTATTCAGAAGTGCAATATCAGCATATTCAAAGATTGGTAAGATAACGCAAGTTACCTTATTGTTGCAGTCCACAACAATACTTAAATAAACATATGAGAGAATACTATCGCTATGATTGAGAATGGACATACTTCTGTCCTGACAACATATGTTGATTCTCATTGCAGATGGAAAAAGGAAGATGAAATAAATCAGTCTGGGCCCATATCCAAAACGGCGATTTATCTTTTTAACACTCGATTTATCCCCTAACCCCAGGTTATCTTGATCGGTTAGATAAGGTACGCTCGTCAGAGGATCCTAGGTTGCGCTTTGCTATATATACTGGTTTCCAGCCAAGGGAGAGCGGAACAGACAGTTGGAATCATCTGAGTTTAGAGATAAATCGGGGTTAAAATAACTCGCCGTTCTGGATACGGGCCCTGATCTGCAATGCCAGAACCAGCTTAGGTTGGCCTCTTGCACATTTCCCAGCAGGGTTTTGCCACTGTATTAGGAACACATAAGGTCAAAGCGCAAGTACAAACCCTCAACCTACAGACCGTAGCTGCTGAAGATACCTTGTGAGGACTGCAAGGACTAGCCTGGCAAAGTGGACACTCATGCAGAACGCCATGTCACTCACCATGTACTGGGGAAGGTTCGGCAGCATGGCCTGGTACAGCCCCTCTCCCGGTGTGCCTGGCACATCTTTCTCAGGCTGTGACAGAAAGGTGAACTACTGTAACAGTGACACGTGTAACTTATACAGATGGATGGATGGATGGATGGATGGATGGATGGATGGATGGATGGATGGATGGATGGATGGATGGATGGATGGATGGATGGATGGAGTTTAAGGGCCTATCAGCCTTGTAGGCTATATAAGGCCACAACATTAAGAAACACCCATCTTTAACAAAGAATTAAAACTCTTCTCAACAGTGAGTTCTTATACAGTCCATCTAATTAGTGACATGAAATCAATTAAATCGAGTCCCACTGCCCACCAGCCAGCAAAGGCTGTGTAGAGCCTTTAAACATGACTCATAAAGGGCGATAGGGCAAAATTTCACACCTCAATTTCCCTGTCACTGACAAAGCACTAAAGGATAAGTGGATGGAGCCCAAGGGTTCATCAGCCGTGAAGGCCATTCAAGGCCACAACATACTATCACTGATTAAAAATGTGCAATTAAAAAAATACCTCAGAAGAGGTACGTGGAGAAATATCAAAAACAATTAAGACATAGTATGACTCATAAACAAGAATAATACTCAGAATCTATCAAAAATGTTATCACAGCTAAAGGATCTTTAAAAATGTCAGACACACTGCTCGACCCACTAAGTAGATGAGCAAGTCGAGGGCACTCCACCAGAACGTGCCGCATTAACTTATACAGAGTTCCCTCCCTCCCAAGCTCTTAAACATATCTATGTACTCTCTTCAATTGCACACAATAGAGTATCCTGGGTTTTTTTTCAATTTAATCTATGTACCCTCTTCGATTGCACACAATAGAGTATACTGGGAGTTTTTTCAATTTAATCTATGTACTCTCTTCGATTGCACACAATAGAGTATACTGGGAGTTTTTTCGATTTAATCTATGTACTCTCTTCAATATCTTCTCTGGTCTTTCAACAGCAGATGATAATAATGTTGGCATTCTATTAAAAGGGAGGTCTCTCTTACACTTGGACATTGTTTCTGCAAAGCAAGACATTTCCTCAAGCAAAGATTTTTTTTTTGCAAATAAAAAAACATAAATTGCTTTATTACTTTTATTCCAACCCAGGTCAGACTTTGCCTTGCATTCACAAGAACAAAAAGGCAATTGATTATTCAAACAGAAAAGGGGCTCTCCATGACAACATTCTCCACGGAAAACTATGCATGAGGACAGGTTACCTTGGAAAGTGGATTCTTGGCAATTTCTTCTTCTCTCTTGATTTGCACTTCAGACAGTGACACATACAGATGCTGTAAAGGGAAAACCAAATTCACGTTCCTTAATTAAAATAAATTCACAAAACTGCAGGGCTCTTAAAAATGTAGAGGATGTTTCTGCAACACAACTGCAGTGCTGAATCGCTCATTGGCATCCCAACATTGGCACCTAAACTACTCATGCACATACATGCATGCACACACACACACATATGCTTACTTAAAAATTCCTGACTGAATACAAATCCTCACTTCTGTCCCCTTATTTTTCCTGCATGAACATACATATTCTCGTGCATCTGTGCTCACCTACACAAACACATGTAAATGTATACAGACACACAAACATGCACAATATCACACACTCACACACTCTCACATGCATACACACACAAAATATGCACACACAATATCACTCCTTCACACCTCTCTCTCTCTCTCTCTCTCTCTCTCTCTCTCTCTCTCTCTCTCTCTCTCTCTCTCTCTCTCTCTCTCTCTCTCTCTCTCTCTCTCTCTCTCTAGGACAGTGGCCGAGGCGCTGTCACAACTACAGAGCTACCAGCAGGTATTTGCAGTTTTCTTTCATGGAACATTAATGGTATATTGCGGAAATTTGAAGACCCTGACTTTTTCCCCTTCCTCCAAAAATTTGAGTTCGTGTGTCTGTTAGAGACCTTTGTTGACTATTTGAAACTTGACAGTGTTGAAAATGATTTCAAATGTTTTGTGTCGCCTGCACGGAAATTATCCGAGAGAGGACGAAGGTCAGGTGGTGTTGTTTGCTTGATAAAACACCACATCGCTGAGTCAGTTGAGCAGGTAGAACTTATTTATGACAACATGCTTGCGTTCAGATTTAGCAATCAGCTGTTTATGTCAGATAAAGATGTAATAGTGTTGTGCGTGTACATTCCACCTGCTGGGTCTCCGTATTATACCTTACTGGGTGAACAAAACGGAATATTAGTGCTCGAGCAGTGTTTGTTGCATCTATCAACAGCCTTCCCTCATTGTTCCTTGTTGGTTTGTGGCGACTTCAATGCTCGCACTGGTAATAATAATGTAGAAGCTTGTAGCAACTTTTCTGATAGAATGCGTGATTTGTTTAACGATTCTCGTTGTTCCCAGGACAACACAGTAAACGATTTTGGTAATGAACTGTTGTCCGTCTGTGCTGGCTTTGATCTGTGTATACTGAATGGTAACATATCTGGAGATTTAAATGGCAAGTTTACCTACATTTCAAGCACAGGCAACAGCGTAATCGACTACTTTCTGGTTTCGAATGAGTTGTTACCCTACTGTACCTCACTTTCTGTGAAAGAAAATGTTCTGACGTCCCATTTATGTTTGGAGTTATGTCTCAAATGCAGAAATGACGTTGTGAGTAATGTAAGTGAAATTTTCGTCAGCAGTAAAATAGTTTGGGATGATACATTTAAAGATGAGTTCAAAAGAAATTTACAAAGTAACATCGAAGAAGTGGCGGCTGACTTAGATTTTGATATGGATGTAAACACTATTGCTGAATCTGTTACTGACTGCTATATAAGAGCTGCTGAACCATTGGAGAAATCGGTTGTGTTCGGGAGAGCAATGCATGGTCAACCATGGTTTGATAGAGAATGTAGAGAAAAGAAGAAATTGCTACGATCATTACTCCGCAGATATAGCCGCACATTGGCAGCGTGCGACAAAGAGGTGTACAGAGAAAGAAGAAAAGAGTACAAGCAGTTGTTGAAATCAAAGAAAGAGGCATATAGAGTTAACACTGTTAAGTGTCTTGTAGAAAATATCAGTGACCCCTCTTTGTTCTGGAGACAGGTGAGAAAACTTAATGTTAGATCTGTTATACAATGTAGTATTTCATGTGAGGAATGGAAAGATTATTTTGGTAAAATATATAGTCATGGTTCAATTGAACAACTGCAAATTGATTATGATGTACTCACAGTAGCAACTGACGAGTTGTCGCCCCTTGACTGTGATATAACAAATGATGAGGTTAGCTGTGCCATAGCAAAACTGAAAACTAAAAAGGTAGCAGGGGAAGACAAGATGCTGGCAGAAATGTTCAAATGTACACCTGAGAGAGTACTAACAATAATTGTTCAATTGTTTAATACTGTGTTGACAAGGAAGTGTTTTCCAAGAATATGGTCAAAATCAATTATACTTCCTATTTATAAAAGAGGAGACCCCTCTATCCCAGATAATTATAGAGGCATCTCTATCACCAGCATTTTTAGTAAAGTTTTCACATCTGTGATTAGTGACAGGTTACAAAATTGGGCTGAAAGTAACGGTTTAATTGGTGAAGAGCAGGCAGGTTTCAGGAAAGGATATTCGACGATGGATAATATCTTTGTTCTTCATTCTGTCATTCATAGATATCTATCGAGACATAGAAAATTGTATGCCGTGTTTGTAGATTTTAAAAAAGCGTTTGATAGTATAAATAGAAATGTTCTTTGGGAAATCCTTCAAGGTTATGGTATGAAAGGGAGATTACTCCAGATGCTTCAAGCAATGTATTTTGATGTTCAAAGCTGCGTAAGATCCAACGGTCGCTACAGTGACTCATTTGCATATACCCGAGGATTGAAACAGGGGTGTAAAATGAGTCCGATACTTTTTTCTCTTTTAGTGAACTATGTTGCCAAGATTGTGATTAAAAATGGGAAGCATGGCATACAGCTTATGCCTGACTCTACGGTCATATATCTGTTGTTGTTCGCGGATGACATTGTTCTTATCTCGGACACAGTTGTGGGTCTGCAAAACCAACTAAATCATCTCAAAGAAGGCTCTGACACAGTTGGTCTTCATATAAATAAACAAAAAACAAAAATAATTGTCTTCAGAAATGGTGGTTATTTAGCGAGCCATGAGAAGTGGTATCTGGGTACAGAGAAAATTGAGACTGTCAATGAATACAGATATCTTGGAGCATTGTTTACCTCGAGACTGTCAGTCAGTATGTTACAGTCTGATCTTGTATGTAGAGCAAAAGCAGGTACGATCCAACTGACAAAATGCTTAAGAAGATTGGGAAATATTTCACCGGATGTGTATTTCAGAATGTTTACTACGCAGATACAGCCTGTACTTTTGTATACATCAGAGCTGTGGGGCCTATTTAGCTGTTCGGTAGTGGAATCTGTACATCTACAAGCCATTAAAAGATTTCTTAATGTTCCTTCGCAAGCTCCTAACTTGATGATGTATGGTGAAACTGGAAGATATCCACTGTACATCAATGCAACGCTACGTGTCATTAAATTTTGGTTACGTGTGTTAAAGATGGATGCTACTCGTTACCCTTACAAAGTTTATAAGATGATGCTTCTCTCAGGAAATTACGATAATTGGGTAGACAAAGTAAAAGAAGTATTGTACAGATATGGATTTGCGGATATATGGTGTAGTCAAAATGTGCAAAACGAGCCGAAGTTTTTGTTAGAGTTCAGAAAGCGCCTTATCATTGAATACAGAAATGTATGGACAAATTCTTTGGCAGGGAGTGGTAGATACGAGTTCTACAGATCCTTCAAGACAGACTGGATGAGAGAGAAGTATTTGTATATATTGGATAAAAAAGTTTTCCGAGATGTGTATGTCCATTTTAGGACAGGGTTTAGCAACTTGTTCACTCACAAGTATAGATTTGCAAAAGAGCGATCTGAAAATGCTTATCTATGTCCAGCTTGCTATGAAGATGACGAAAGTGAAAAGCATTTGTTATTTGAATGTCCTGTCTATGAAGATCTGCGACGAATGTACTTTTCCAAGTTGGCGACGAATACCAATTCATGTGATTTTAAGACACTCTTGTCACTGGAAGAGCCAAAAGCAGTACGCACGGTTGCTATGTTTCTATACTATGCGTTTAAGAGAAGACAAGAAGCGATTTGTATTGCTGTGGCCGATGAGGCATATTATTTGTAACCGAGTTGTGATGGGCCGGTGGCCTCACAAAAATAAACCATTCGTTCGTTCGTTCGTTCGTTCGTTCGTTCTCTCTCTCTCTCTCTCTCTCTCTCTCTCTCTCTCTCTCTCTCTCTCTCTCTCTCTCTCTCACGCATGCACACACACAGACACTCACTCACGCACCTGCACACATGCATGCACGCATGCACACACACACACACACACACACACGCACACACACACACACACACACACACACCTGTTTGAGAACTTTGACTCCTTCGTGGATAGGCTGGGGCAGGCCAGCCAGGGAAGTGTGGTCGTTCTTCACCTGGAATCCCACAAACTTGCTCCGAGTGTGCTCCAGGAAGAGCTCCAGGTCCTTCACCCTGCACACAGTCAGTCTCTCAGGCGAACGCTAGCATGGCACTCCACCAGACATTGGCATCACTCTAAGATCACCTTGTCTTCAAGTTTTGTACAGAAATCTACACTGATTTTAAACAATGTAGCAATAATAATTTTGAAATGTGTCTGCATATATATATATATGGTTAAAGTGTGTGTGTGTGTGTGTGCGTGCGTGTGTGCATGCTTGCATAGGTGCTTGCTTATGTGTAGATGTGTGTATGCAGCATGTTTAAGCATGTGTATCCAGTTCCAGAGAGAAAGAGAGAGAGAGTGTGTGTGTGTGTGTGTGTGTGTGTGTGTGTGTGTGTGTGTGTGTGTGTGTGTGTGTGTGTGTGTGCGCGTGTGTGTGTGTGTCTATGTGATGTGCGTTTCCTCTGGGAGGTATAAAGCTCCAAGATGACACATAATTTACAATATCTAGGATTCAATTATTTGGCAATTTCAATAAACACATGCTGAACACATGCCTATGGAGGACTGCAATACAAGTGCCCATGAATAACTATGTTTAGATACACCAGATGGAAGGATGCCGAATATAGTGTCTATCACTTGACATCCAGCCAAGCACTTTTCCTTCAAGCACTAGCATACATACACAGCCATCACACTTGCTCGTACATCTCTTGCTGACCATTTTTTTACTCGCCTGTCAAAATCCTTGCTACTGACAACAAAGTTCCTACTGCTGCAGATAGTACATGTAACTCTTTCTTCCAATACACCATCAAGCTCACCTGACTTTGGGTTTCCAGGGCAGGGATTTGGGGGCGATGGAGGGTGTGGAGGGTCGAGGGGGGGTTGGGGGGATGTCATCGTCGCTCCCTGACTTCATCTGGTCCATCTCTCGCATCAGGTCCTCATCTCGGTCAGAGCCATTGTCAAACGGGTCGTCCATGCTGCTCTGTTTGACCAAACTCTTTTAGTGGGAGCACAGGACGCAAGCCCAGCAGGCGAGGAGAGGGAAGCGGAAAGAGCACAAAGCCAGAGGTTAGAGAAACAGCAACCACCGCAGCCTCCACCATTGCAAACACCAATATGCCATGAAATGCAACACCAACCCCACCCCATCTGCCATTTCCTTTTGGTGCCCTTCTGTCTCACAAACTTTACTCAAAGATGAACTCCCAGCCCCATTACTGATCATGGAAGAATTTCAATAGTGCAGGAATGGATTTTTCTTACATCTATTTAAATTGCATTATGTCTTCTCAGTCCGTTTTGAAAGCATGAATTCTCTTCTTGGTGTATCTATGTAATTAACAGTAAGTAGTCTGATCTTCAGCTCTTCATAACAGTTTTAGCACATATCCCAAAACAGGGTATCTTGCATTGACATTTCAGGTGCAAACAATACAAGGGTCCATGAATGCATTCTGAATGAAGTACATGTATGTATCTTTCAAGTAATTTTGAATCACTCACATACACACACAAAACTCCCAAAACCTTTTATTTATCCATTGCTGCTTGTCAAAACTGACACTTGTTATTGCTTTACTTCAGATTGAACCAAATATAATCTGCCTCATCAGGCTATGGAAGCCACTTTTTAATTGGGTCAGACTGTGCCCAGGCTGTGAGAGGAAACAGGTTATCTTGGCAGTCTACTGAATGACAGTTCACATCAGGTGGAAGGACTGCAGTTGGTGCCGGGACACAGAAGTCATGCAAAGTTAACAGGGCAGCCCACAGGAAACCACTTGATAAGAAGTAAGCAGGTGCACATGCAAGAAAGGCTTACAAATGCCATCCTGTTTCATACAGGAAAGACAGTAACAATACTCTGTTTACTGACTATAATGACTGACATGAAGTTGTAGAGACACCTAACATGCCAACAGAATTTAGTCAGACACACTGGGTCTCAAACACAGGTAATAAAAGACAAGAAAAAAGTGAATGTGGTGTGCAAATTCCAAACAAATAATCTCACATGCAATGGCATAAACAAACACAGTGCATAGACAGTCATAGGGAACAAAATAATGTTAACGTATATCAAAAGGCACTATCTGTACAGGTTAGACAAGTGCCAAGTATTGTTTAGAATGGGAATTTCTGTTAGAGTGGTAGTTCATACATTCCACAAAGGAAAATTGTAATACTAGTCAAACCATGAACCATGAGGACAAAGCTTTATCTCAGTTAATCAATGACCCTCTAAATTGTTAGCCTTGTGACTGTAGTTGAAGAAAAATTCTGCCAACCATAGCATGACGGTAGACTAACCTAAGATGCTCAGGACACAAAGGAAGGAAACAGGGATTGAGCTCCATATTACACATGTATCATCATGAATTGAATAACTCAGCATTAAGTCAGGGGTTTACAGCTACAAAACAAAAGTGTTGAGGAAAATGTTCTAGATAATTATTTTTTTCTACAAAACTATCCCATGAAGAAGATTTTCTATACAATCCAGCTGAATGAAGACTTGCTTTGTATCATACCTTTCATATACAAAAAAAGGAATTTACAATATGAAGTCATTGCCAAAAGACTGCAAGTGGAACACAACCTTTACAAGTTAGTATTCAATACTGTGACAGTCAATCAGTTCAGCACAATGTAGAGACTAGGGCGTACATCTCGCATAGATGGGGATACTTACCTCCCTGAGGTAGATCAAATTTTCCCGGAACATGAACTCCACAGAAGTGTTTGTGTTAGACTAAAATGTGAAAATCATTCTCTTCTTCTACGATCTCATCAACATGATTACCTAACAAACAAAAAACATCCCTAGAGTTTTCTTAAATGAACACCTGTTTAACATAACAGTTTAGTTCAGACAATTTCATGTAAGGGAAAAGTCATACACACTTACTATTCCTCAGATGCCTAAACTGCATTTTATGACTACACCGCTCAATATCTATTACAAACATATTTCCAAGGTTGGGAGAAACACAGCAAAGGACCCTATCACTGACGGCAGCAATGAGACACACATGCCTATCAACTCTGCATCCGCTGCCATCAACAGGCAGACCCCTACTCCACTTCCAAATATATGCATCTTTCCTTTGAGGCATAAATACACTTAAGTACAACACTACACTCCCCTGAAAAGAAAGATTCACTATCTCACACACTTTCCTTTGTCCCTACAGGTCAATACTAGCAGGTTACACATCCTCATTATGCTGTTGCTAAATAATTATGCAACATCATAAAATGACAATGTCACACACACCAGGAAAGAGACAAAACAGGGTGGATGGGCCATTTTTTGTTTGTTTAATCACAGGAGGTAAAATATGAGGAATCCCCATGAAGCAACATGATCTTCTCTGTGAGTCCTCAAGGTTGTGCAACAGCTAGCATGCTGCAGTTTCTCAGTTTAACCCCTCTTTTCATTTATCATTGGTTCTCACTTTATCCACTGGATCTGTTTGCCATGGCAAAGAACATACATCAGCAGACACTTACAAAATCCTTTACAAATCTCAGCAGCTTGGGTTTCGGTTGATTGGGGGGGTGGGGTGGGGGGTGGGGGGTGGGGGGAGGGGGGGGATTTAATCAGCTCTGACTAGAATGTGTACTGAAGTGGCTTCAGCCATATGCTAGGCACTAACAAAATCAAGTGCTGCTTCAGAGTCATCAAAATGTCTCTTGTTCGTAAACTCGAGATGAAGTTATAAAGATGGATCATGTTCATTTATTGGATTCAAGCACATAAGTATTTTCAGGGAGTTTGAGCCCTGTCTGAATTGTATCCTTGCCAGAGACACTTTTAAAAAACTCAGGTAATTAAAAATACTCTGGTTCCAGATTCCAAAATAAAATTCTTCAAACAATTGTAGCCTAGGAAAATGTTAAGTCTAATGCTGTAAAAGACATTTGTAGCTCAGTTCAATCTATAAGTGTTATGGCAACAACTTCCAGCCTTGACTTCATACAAACAATCCATTAAATCATCCATAACAACAAAACAAAACAAAACAAAAAATGCCCTTTTGTAGATGAAGAAGCTTATTGAGAAACTTATTTTAAAAGAGAGAAAGAGAAAAAAGAAAAGAAATATTGCACATGAATCAAAACGGCCCAACCATCCTGGCATGTGTTCTGAAACCAAACTAACCCAGTCCCAAACTATGCAGTTCACCAACCAGCAAGTGTGTCACAAGCTACCCTAGTATGGTGAGGACACTTAGAGTTGCAAGGTGGGGGAGTAGCTTGCTAGTGGGGGGCTCTAGAGAGGATGCCAGAGGGAAAAATTGTGACAGGAATAGGTAATGCTTACCCGATTGGCACGGCGGAAAGCTCGCCGAGGAACCTGCTGGTCTATGAGGTCTGCTGCGGAGGCAGGAGGGGAGGATGCCCGCATGGTGCGACACACCTCGTAGGTGTCCTCCGGCAGTGGAGCGAGATCATGTGCCAGACGCACCACATTCTTCTGTTCCTGGAGTGCACGCAGCCCGCCCAGGGATACCTGCAGCCAACACAAGCTCTGCCATCTAGCTCTCCCTTCCACACTAGTTGGGGGAAAGGGGGGGAGGGGGGGGGAAGGAGGAGGAGGAACCACACACACTAAATTCTGTGTTTCTGCCGGTCAAAATGATCATACAGAAAATGTGTAAGAAATGAGAGAAAAAAATCATGATTCTCTGGAATGAAGCAACAATAACTGGGTCTCTCTAATCCATTAAAAGTTAGGTAATTTTATATGTTTGTCTTAATTAATGAACAAGATCAACCTTTCACAGCAGCACTGTGACAGTCACACAGACACACCACACACACTGGTACAGCAACACTGGACAGTCACAGACACACCACACACACTGGTACAGCAACACTGGACAGTCACACAGACACACCACACACACACTGGTACAGCAACACTGGACAGTCACAGACACACAACACACACACTGGTACAGCAAACACTGGACAATCACACAGACACACCACACACACTGGTACAGCAACACTGGACAGTCACAGACACACCACACACACTGGTACAGCAGCACTGTGACAGACAGTCACACAACACACACACTAGTACAGCAGCACTGTAACAGACAGTCACACAACACACACACTGGTACAGCAGCACTGTAACAGTCACACAACACACACACTAGTACAGCAACACTAGACAGTCACATAGACACACCACACACACTAGTACAGCAACACTGTGACAGACACTAGTCACACAGACACACCACACACACTGGTACAGCAGCACTGTGACAGACAGTCACATAGACACACCACACACACTAGTACAGCAACACTGTGACAGACACTAGTCACACAGACACACCACACACACTGGTACAGCAACACTGTGACATTCACACAACACACATGATGGTACAGCAACACTAGACAGTCACATAAACACACCACACACACTTGTACAGCAACACGGTGACAGACACTAGTCACACAGACACACCACACACACTGGTACAGCAACACTGTGACATTCACACAACACACATGATGGTACAGCAACACTAGACAGTCACATAAACACACCACACACACTGGTACAGCAACACGGTGACAGACAGTCACACAGACACACCACACACACTGGTACAGCAACACTGTGACAGACAGTCACACAGACACACCACACACACTGGTACAGCAACACTGTGACAGACAGTCACACAGACACACCACACACACACTGGTACAGCAACACTGAGACAGTCACACAGACACACCACACACACACTGGTACAGCAACACTGTGACAGACAGTCACACAGACACACCACACACACTGGTACAGCAACACTGTGACAGTCACACAGACACACCACACACACTGGTACAGCAACACTGTGACAGTCACACAGACACACCACACACACACTGGTACAGCAGTGACAGTGAAACATAGCAGGGATTCTCACCAGGGCCACCTTCCACAGGAGGAGCAGGACTTTCTTCATCGGGAAGTGGGGGGCACTGCCACTGCAGAACTTGGTCACCATGGAGAAAAGCATGATGGGAAGAGGATCCTCACCCACAATGGGCAATCCTGCGGCACACACCAGGGGCGTATTCAAGACAAACTATGTGGAGTGGTATGTGAGCAAGGCACATGAAAATCAGTGGCTCATGGAGTCCGGAGTAAATGTAATTGGCACAGGGTCATCCTGAAGGACCAAATTTATGTCACGTCATGTCATGTCTTTATCTTGATTGCGCACCAGCCTTGTTGGCTTGGCATGGCACACTCTGCATGCAACTGTTCTATTTGTCATTGTCCTCTGTGGAACTGTACTTGCATATAATGTTCGTTTTTTCTCCCCATTCTTCCCTCCTCTGACTCATCATTACCTTCCCCAAGGAGGTTATGTTATTTAGTTGGTTAGATAGTTTGTTTGTTTGTTATTTGACAAAATAATTAAAAAGTTCAGAACGGATTCTAATTAAATTTTGTGCAAGGTCAGGGTTTTACCCAGGAACAATCCAAACATTTTTGGAGGTTATCTCGTTTTGGAATTACGTCCATAAAGAGAAACCCTATCTTCCTACATTGTAGCCTGGTGCAGCTCTGGCAGGTGCTGCAAGTGGGCGTATTTCCGGTTTCCCCCTATCCTCGCGAGAGATCATGACTGCAGCACGAGAGGGCAAGTGAGCGGGTTTGAATGTTGTCTGCTACATTCACTGCTTGGGATGTTCAGCTTGCAGTTGCTGGTGCCTTAACTGGCTTGTGGTCAGTGGGTGCGCCACAACCAGTTTGAAGAAAAATCATGCCCCAATTGATACCTCCACCGCTGTGGCTGGCTTGGCGGAGGTTTGCAATCTCCGAGTGCTCTCTAGTTCTAAATTCATCTGCCAAGCGACAACCTTGTGGAAGTGTAACCTGAAGGCCTCTTCAAAAGGATGGATGCTTCAGAGTGATTGCTGGGCTTGCCTCCTGAACTGAGGGTTCTGGGGTAGTAGAGAATGTTGCTCCATTTCTACTACTACTACTGTTATTACTACTCTAGTTCTAAATTCATCTGCCAAGCGACAACCTTGTGGAAGTGTAACCTGAAGGCCTCTTCAAGAGGATGGATGCTTCAGAGTGATTGCTGGGCTTGCCGCCTGAACTGAGGGTTCTGGGGTAGTAGAGAATGTTGCTCCGTTTCTACTACTACTACTACTGTTATTACTACTACGAGTAGTAGTGGTATTAGTACTACTACTTCTATCATTACTACAAGAGTAGAAAAGGAGAAGGCCTATGCAGGAGGCAAGCATAGCCAGCTTCTAATGTTCCTCACATGGATGCTAAATTTAGAACAATGAGTTTGAGAAAGAAAACTTGAGTGCAGCAAGGGGTGGTATGGGAAAGGTGGCTAGGGCCGAGTGTAGTACATTACAGATGACAGAATTCAGCAGTGGAAAAGCTGTTGTTTAGTTTAACTCACTGGAGTCGTATTGCAAGAAATATCGTGATAGGCGTCCTCCTGCCAGAGTCGTATCGCGAGATTGTTTGCGATGCGATTGCAAATTTCTCCCTTTTGCTATAACAGTCTAAGGGAGGTAAATCTTGTTAGCCTATATAGCTGAAGGAATTTGCAAGCAGATTTACCTTCCTTTAGACTATATTTCGACTGATGATCAGAAATCGTAACCTTTCTGCATATGGTGTGTATGTTGACAAAAAGGTAGGAAAGCGTACTGCAAAACGTTTGATCTTCCAATTCTATGAACAAATACTTTGATTTGGTTGATTGCTAGCCTCCATCTGCTTGTATTTATCTGTACTAAATGTTTATACACATTTGCATTACTTGGATATTGACATTTAAAGTTTCTCATTTTCTAGGCGCTTGTAAGCTTCCCATAACAGCTAGTAAACTGATTTTGTTTTCTACTTTTTCATTTTTGTGCATGTACACACTCAATTCTATGGTGTGTAATTCATAATTAGCATTTTTAATCCCTTAGATCATTCTTTGAATGTAA
>JAWQFJ010002513.1:72417-112417 GCA_034096865.1 Theodoxus fluviatilis | reverse complement strand
ACAGGAGAAGAGAGGACAAGAGAAGAGAGGACAGGAGAAGAGAGGACAAGAGAAGAGAGGACAGGAGAAGAGAGGACAGGAGAAGAGAAGAGAGGACAAGAGAAGAGAGGACAGGAGAAGAGAGGACAGGAGAAGAGAAGAGAGGACAGGAGAAGAGAGGACAAGAGAAGAGAGGATAGAAGAGAGGACAGGTGAAGAGAGGACAGGAGAAGAGAAGAGAGGACAGGAGAAGAGAGGACAGGAGAAGAGAGGACAGGAGAAGAGAGGACAGGAGAAGAGAGGACAGGAGAAGAGAGGACAGGAGAAGAGAGGACAAGAGAAGAGAGGACAGGAGAAGAGAGGACAGGAGAAGAGAGGACAGGAGAAGAGAGGACAGGAGAAGAGAGGACAGGAGAAGAGAGGACAAGAGAAGAGAGGACAGGAGAAGAGAGGACAAGAGAAGAGAGGACAGGAGAAGAGAGGACAGGAGAAGAGAGGACAGGAGGAGAGAGGATAGAAGAGAGGACAAGAGAAGAGAGGACAGGAGAAGAGAGGACAGGAGAAGAGAGGACAGGAGAAGAGAGGACAGGAGAAGAGAGGACAGGTGAAGAGAGGACAGGAGAAGAGAGGACAGGAGAAGAGAGGACAGGAGAAGAGAGGACAGGAGAAGAGAGGACAGGAGAAGAGAGGACAGGAGAAGAGAGGACAGGAGAAGAGAGGACAGGAGAAGAGAGGACAGGAGAAGAGAGGACAGGAGAAGAGAGGACATGAGAAGAGAGAATAGATATTACTATAATATACATATAATATTAAATTAATATATTACATAGAAGAGATGACCTTTGAATATATTACATGTTAGAGATTGACAGTATTAAATAGATTAGACAGTATAAGAGATTACTTATACCAGATTACCTTATAACTAATATGTACATAATATGTAAATTGACATGTGAATTATATATTCAACTAGTAAACAGATTATGAGGTGAGGAAAACAAGCATTGACAAGAGGAAAAAACAACAGAGGACAGGGCTTGTGGGAAGAGGGAAGGAGAGGTGGGGCAAAGCAAAGAAGAAAGTCAAGATGGCTGAAAGTGCAGGTGAGGTAAGGCAGCAGGAGTCATGGAAACCAGAAGTGAGGCATGGTAAGGGAGGCTCATGGCGATTACAATCCAAAGAATCAACACTCATACAACCGCTCAACACCACATTCCTACAAAAACTCACACACTACACACATAAACAAAACAAAAAGCAAAAACTAAAATCCAATAGAACAAACTATACAATATACACAGCACTTGCAGGCCAGGTCAAGTAAGGCGAAGCAGCTCAGCGGGAAAGGCGGATCGGAAGAGGTGGGTTTTTAGAGCACTTTTGAACTGGGGCAGAGTGTCAGAATGACGGACTGAGAAAGGGAGACTATTCCAGGTCCAATATAGGAGAAGGCACGCTGTCCTTGAGTTTTCTTGTTACGGCGAAGGACCTTAAGCATTCTAGAGTCAGCAGCTGAGCGTAGAGATCTGGATGGCGTGTAGACTGTAAGAATTTCTGCAAGAGCGTGTGGTGCGGTGTTGTTGATGGCCTTGAAGCACAAAGTAGCAAGTTTATAATCTATCCTCTGACAGTAATCTTCATGAACTGAAAATACACCTCTCCAATGTTGCTTTTCATTGTTACGTTTTTCCTGCTTCTATACAGTTTTTTTCCCTGTTACCTATGTTCCTGATACATTCTGATTGGACACCATGTGGCTCACCCTGGGCCAGGTACTGGGCAGCCTGCACAGCCTTGAAGCGGCGATCCCTGTCCGCCACCTCCAGCTCCTCTTGCAATTCCTCCATGAACTTCTGCTGTACTTCTTCTGTGGCTTGACTCCATTTCTCCTGACCTGCAGACATAACATCATCCACATTCCCCTCAAACACAGGTATTGGGCATAACATCATCCACATTCCCCTCAAAGACATGTATTGGGCATAACATCATCCACATTCCTCTCAAAGACATGTATTGGGCATAACATCGTCCACATTCCTCTCAAAGACATGTATTGGGCATAACATCGTCCACATTCCTCTCAAAGACATGTATTGGGCATAACATCATCCACATTCCTCTCAAAGACATGTATTGGGCATAACATCATCCACATTCCTCTCAAAGACATGTATTGGGCATAACATCATCCACATTCCCTCAAACACAGGTATTGGGCATAACATCATCCACATTCCCTCAAACACAGGTATTGGGCATAACATCATCCACATTCCCCTCAAACACAGGTATTGGGCATAACATCATCCACATTCCCCTCAAACACAGGTATTGGGCATAACATCATCCACATTCCCCTCAAACACAGGTATTGGGCATAACATCATCCACATTCCCCTCAAACACAGGTATTGGGCATAACATCATCCACATTCCCCTCAAACACAGGTATTGGGCATAACATCAACCCCATTCCTCTCAAACACATGTATTGGGCATAACATCATCCACATTCCCCTCAAACACAGGTATTGGGCATAACATCATCCACATTCCCCTCAAACATGTGTACTTAGCAAGGTATATATTTTGTCAACTTTAATGCATAATGACAGTCATATTCTTCCATCATTTTATTCTTTAAAACAAGAAGGGCAAAGCCCATACGACTCACATGCTTGACCTTGACCTTTATATGACCTTGACCTTCAGGTGACCTTCAAGGTCAAGGTCAAACAACTAAACCTACCAATGACATCATACACAAAGAAATGCTTTACACATTTTTCCTTCAAAAATACATGTGACCTTGACCCAAGGTCAAGGTCATCCAAGGTCATGCAACACAAAGCTGTTAATTCAAGACATAGGAAGCACAATGGTGCTTATTGGCACTTTCTACCATGAGATATAGTCACTTTTAGTGGTTCACTACCCCATTTTGGTCACATTTCATAAGGGTCAAAGTGACCTTGACCTTGATGATATGTGACCAAATGTGTCTCATGATGAAAGTATAACATGTGCCCCACATAATTATTAAGTTTGAAACAGTTATCTTCCATAGTTCAGGGTCAAGGTCATTTCAAAATATGTATACAATCCAACTTTGAAGAGCTCCTGTGACCTTGACCTTGAAGCAAGGTCAACCAAACTGGTATCAAAAGATAGGGCTTGCTTTGACCTATATACCACTTGTAGCTAAGGTCGCCATTCTCAATAACGTGGGAGAAAATTGGGAAAATGTGAAAAATGGCTGTTTTTTTAGACAACATTTATGGCTCCTGTGACCTTGACCTTGAAGCAAGGTCAAGTCACTATGTATGTTTTTTGAGGCCTTGTCATCATACACCATCATGCCACATTTGGTGTTGATAGACTTAATAGTCTCCGAGAAAAATCCAACGTTTAAGTTTTTTACGGACGCCCGCCCGCCCGGACGGACGGACGCCCGCCCGGACGGACGGACGACACGGCTCAGTACATAGACTCACTTTTGCTTCGCATGTGAGTCAAAAAAGAAAGATCCAGGAAGATTCAAAATGGTTGGTCTTGAGTTTCATCCCAGAGACCAAATGATGGAAAGGCTACATTGAAGTTCTAAGTCTGAAATCAGGGAAGAGAGTGGTAACCAGGTGCTGATGGAGGCAGGGAATGGCGGAGTGGGATTGGGAGTAGTGGGAAATGAAATGATTGTCACAGCACACTAAGCCATAACACCTTGCACTTATACACATGTAGCTAATTCCTTTCTGCAAATGTTACAAGCATATTTTGTTAAATTTGATAAAGTTTGTAGGAAACTCTTAGTTTATTCAACAATGTAGACTAAAAGATCATATAAATACTGTAACGATTCACATATATGCTAGCTCTGTTTTTGTTAAATCTAGTCCTCTCTATCTTGACATAAAAAGATGGACAACTATCACAGTGTTATATTTCAACCTGATCACAAACAGCCATTCAAAACGGACCTAAATGCAAAACCTTTGCTCAGGCTGAAAAGCATTTTACTCCCCCTTCAATTGCTCAAGTCAATGTCATGACAATGATGGGTACATTATCTGGCTTTTGTTCACTAAAGAAAGACAACACTCCCATATAATATTCAAAGTCAACAGACAAATCAAGCACTTTGGTGCGGGGCACTGAAATCCTCTGAACCCTAACAAGTCAAGGATTATCGGCTCAAGAGCACTCAGTCACTGGGAACTTATTATCATATCTGCCTTTGTACATCTGAAGTGTGCTATGGACAAAGTTCACATCTGCAGGGTGGACAGAAGGGACACATTGCAACAAACACAGAAAATTGCTTAGTCAGGTAAAGTCTTGAGCAATTCAAAACACCTAATCAAGTACATGTACTTTCAGCCTGCAAACTCATCTACCCACTTGTCCTGTCCACTTATCACAGATGGTGCAATAAATGAGCTTGTGCAAAGATACAGCAGTGTAGGAAAGGTGCCACGACACAGCCAGTAATCTACTAAGGGTTAAAAAAAAAGTTGTGGTTATAGTAACACAGCAACAATGAAAGGTGAGTGTGTGTGTGTGTGTGTGTGTGTGTGTGTGTGTGTGTGTGTGTGTGTGTGTGTGTGTGTATGTGTGTATGTGTGTGTGTGTGTGTGTGTGTGTGTGTGTGTGTGTATGTGTATATGTGTGTATATGTGTGTGTATGTGTGTGTATATGTGTGTGTGTGTGTGTATGTGTGTGTGTGTGAGTGTGTGTCTGTGTGTGTATGTATGTGAATGTATGCGTGTGTGTATGTGTGTGTGTGAGTGAGTGTGTGTGTGTGTGTGTGTGTGTGTGTGTGTGTGTGTGTGTGTGTGTGTGTGTGTGTGTGTGTGTGTGTGTGTGTGTGTGTGTGTGTGTGTGTGTGTGTGTGTGTGTGTGTGTGTGTGTGTGTGTGTGTTTTGGTTGTCTTGATCTTTTTTTAAAAATAGAAGAAGAGAGGCCAGATTGAACATAAATCTAGTTTCTCTTTTACTGAGAATTAAAATTTAAAAATTTAATAGTGGATTTCCTTAGTGCTCACAGGACAGGGAAGATGGGACAGTGCTCACAGGGCAGGGAAGATGGGACAGTGCTCACAGGGCAGGGAAGATGGGACAGTGCTCCTAGGGCAGGGAAAATGGGACAGTGCTCCTAGGGCAGGGAAGATGGGACAGTGCTCCTAGGGCACGGAAGATGGGACAGCGCTCCTAGGGCAGGGAAGATGGGACAGTGCTCCTAGGGCAGGGAAGATGGGACAGTGTTCCTAGGGCAGGGAAGATGGGACAGCGCTCCTAGAGCAGGGAAGATGGGACAGCGCTCCTATGGCAGGGAAGATGGGATGGTGCTCCTAGGGCTGGGAAGATGGGACAGTGCTCCTAGGGCAGGGAAGATGGGACAGTGCTCCTAGGGCAGGGAAGATGGGACAGTGCTCCTAGGGCAGGGAAGATGGGACAGTGCTCCTAGGGCACGGAAGATGGGACAGCACTCCTAGGGCAGGGAAGATGGGACAGTGCTCCTAGGGCAGGGAAGATGGGACAGTGCTCCTAGGGCAGGGAAGATGGGACAGTGCTCCTAGGGCAGGGAAGATGGGACAGTGCTCCTAGGGCAGGGAAGATGGGACAGCACTCCTAGGGCAGGGAAGATGGGACAGTGCTCCTAGGGCAGGGAAGATGGGACAGTGCTCCTAGGGCACGGAAGATGGGACAGTGCTAT
This sequence comes from Theodoxus fluviatilis, assembly GCA_034096865.1. Lineage (NCBI taxonomy): Eukaryota > Metazoa > Mollusca > Gastropoda > Cycloneritida > Neritidae > Theodoxus > Theodoxus fluviatilis. Next base: position 106,719 of record JAWQFJ010002513.1, on the reverse strand, counting down.
TAGGGCAGGGAAGATGGGACAGTGTTCCTAGGGCAGGGAAGATGGGACAGTGCTCCTAGGGCAGGGAAGATGGGACAGTGCTCCTAGGGCAGGGAAGATGGGACAGTGTTCCTAGGGCAGGGAAGATGGGACAGCGCTCCTAGAGCAGGGAAGATGGGACAGCGCTCCTACAACAGGGAAGATGGGATGGTGCTCCTAGGGCTGGGAAGATGGGACAGTGCTCCTAGGGCACGGAAGATGGGACAGCGCTCCTAGGGCAGGGAAGATGGGACAGTGTTCCTAGGGCACGGAAGATGGGACAGCGCTCCTAGAGCAGGGAAGATGGGACAGTGTTCCTAGGGCAGGGAAGATGGGACAGTAGAGCAGGGAAGATGGGACAGTAGAGCAGGGAAGATGGGACAGTGTTCCTAGGGCAGGGAAGATGGGACAGCGCTCCTAGAGCAGGGAAGATGGGACAGTGCTCCTAGGGCAGGGAAGATGGGACAGTGCTATTAGGGCAGGGAAGATGGGACAGTGCTCCTAGGGCAGGGAAGATGGGACAGTGCTCCTAGGGCAGGGAAGATGGGACAACACGCAGTTTGTCTTTTACTGTTTGTTTTTCATGATTAAAAAAAAAGTTTAGGGTGGCAGAAAAAAGGGTGGGTCGAGTCTCCATAACCACAACTATATATATTTTTCGCCTAATGCAATGTTGCACAGTCAGGAAAAACCATGTGACAAGATGTGGAACCTGTATATACAAACAAGGGGGGATTTCAAACCTAAAATGGTGTATGAAGTAAAATTAACACAAATATGTTGGGTGCATTAACCACAAGTGTTGTAATACCTTTCTTGTGGAAAAGTTCCTCGAAGCATCTTTGATTTTGTGAAAACTCTGATTCTTCTGTGTAGCTGTAAAGTTCTGAAAATGAAAATACACACATTTCAAATGTTGTCAACTGATACATATGCATAACTTTAGCTACATCATTAAAATGTAATCATTGACTGATTGAGAAAATTCATGTTCATTTTCACATATGCATCTTCTTTATAACATATACAGAAAATGCTTTTAAGAGACAATATGATATACTACACAAGTACTCTCTCTCTCTCTCTCTCTCTCTCTCTCTCTCTCTCTCTCTCTCTCTCTCTCTCTCTCTCTCACACACACACACACACACACACACACACACACGCATGCATGCATGTGCACACATACAAACATACACACATGCACACACATACACACCCATAGACATGCACACACACACACACACACACACACACACACTCATGCGTGCATGTGCACACATACAAACATACACACACGCACACACATACACACCCATAGACATGTGCATGCATGCACACATGCACGCATGCACACACACACATACACACACACACACATGCACACATACACACACACATACACACATGCACGCACATGCACATGCACACACACACACACACAACCAGTCATACCTGGACATATGTGACTGTACATGAAAAGCTAAACTAAAGTTGGCAAATTAGTTTTCAAACAAACACTGAGAAAGTCATCAGTGCACTACAGTATGTAATGGCTTTCCTGAACTTTATAGTAAAAAATTCAAGACTTTCTCTTTGAGCATGCCATTATCTCTGGAATATGCATGAATACATAAATAAAATTATTGTTGAAATATATTATTTGGTCATGTTTCTGACTTTTAGTCTTGCTTCCTCATGCACACTCCAGGGCCGGATCAAAGTTTTTTGAGGGGGGGTGCTTAAAATTGTTTTAGGGTCTTCTCATCGAAGTGGCGAAGCCACGAGTGCGTGCCTGCGAAGCAGGCACGCCCCTCTAGGGGGGTCCGGGGGCATGCCCCCCCGGAAAATTTTGAGAAAAATGGTGCAAATCTGTGCAATCTGGCAGTGCGGTCATTTCCAAGAGTTTTTGTTTGGTCACAGATTCTTCCTGTCTCTGCCCGGGTTTGATTTGTCTGTGCGAGTAGCAAAAGGAAGGCATCTTAATTATAGCAGCACCCCCCCCCCCCCTCCCTCCCCAGCTACCTTGGCTGCCAAGTAGAGTGTGCTTATACCAAGTGGAGAGTAGTACAGCATCTGGGCCCAGCATCTTTTAGCCCCCCCCCCCCCCCCCCCTCCTTCCCAAGCTTTTTACTAACTATACTGTCTCTGCTACCAAGCAAAGTGTGCCGATATCCGATGAGGTGGGAAGTAGATCAACATATTTGAGCAACCACCCCCCCCCCCCCCCTCCTTCCCCCAACTCCCGGCTGCCACGGAGGTTTTTTTTTTTTTTTTTTTTTTTTGGGGGGGGGGTGCTCGAGCACCCCCAGCACCCCCCCTAGATCCGGCCCTGACACTCCATATGTGCATTTAAAGACAGTGAGGAATGGGTAATGAGAGTTTTTAAAAGTTGGCAAGAGATTTCCCCACACATCAGCACATAAGTTCGTGCAACCGTGTGACCAAATCCATGGATTACAAGGAAGAAATACCCCACAAATTCACACAAATGCATAGTTTGGGGGGGGGGGGGGGGGGGGGGGGGGGGGGGGGGAGCTAGGCCAAATCCTGTTGACGTGAGGAGTAGTCACGTAGTCACGTGTTTTACGGAAAGCACACGATGCTAAAAATAGACACTGTCAGTGTCACATGGGGACATATCGATGCAACCTGCTAGGAACTGCGCGGGACAAGGAAGTACACCAAGTAGGGCTATAGGGGTACGTTGTCTTAGCACAGGGGAGCGTAGGCACGCTGGAGCGGGTGCGCGGGCGGGTGGCATAGATAAATAGGGTTTGCAGCTTTCGACTCCGCACTAGCACTTCCTCTTCGTCAGGTCACACCGCCACTGTCCATCGCCTAACGTGTGTCTGCCTGCACTGCCTCACGCCAACCGTGCCTATCACAGCGTACTAGCAGGCCAGACTAGCAGCGTCAGTGTTGGAGCCTGCCTGTTTCAGCGGTCAGTCCGTTTGCCATTAGCCCTCAAACCCTGCCTGTCAACGCAGCCACTTCCACTCTAGCGCTATGCCGTCCCACGTTGTAGGCCTTGGCCTCCTGCTGCTTTTCCTGCTGGCTGCAGTACAAGCCCGAGTGCCGACCATCAAGATACGAGGTCAGTGACCCAAACCCTTGGCTAAGTCTCGCTTTTCAGCTAGTTCAATGTTTCGCCAACGTGCACAAATAATTATTCAGTTTCTAATTCGGCGACTGTAGCACTTTAACTATTTCCATGCAGTAAATTTTGGAGAAGGTAAAATGCATATTGAATCATTGCATAAATTTGACTTTCACTTCGTCCAATCACCAAACTTTTAACTATTGCATATAATTTTGAAGAAAATGGAAGCACCTGTAAGATGAAGCAAAATATATTGCAATAAAGAGAAGAAAAGAATTGAATGTTACTGCAACAGCAGGTTTGTATTACAACAGGAGATGATTTGGAGCACAGTGAGTTCTCTGGATACTATCAATGCATGCTTTTGTCCAATTCTGGTCAATTCTGGAATGTATTACTCCTGTCCTTTTGAGGAAGATCCAGTCAAATGTTTTATGCAAAATTAGACCAACAGATGTTGGAGAATAGTGCTCACAGTAAATAGTAATCCTGCTACTGACTGAAGGCAGTCATGCAATGACTTGTCAGGACACTCAAAAGATGTCATATCATTTGCATACATAATTACATGTTCACTGTTTCCAAAAGAAATGTAGTTTTTCATGCTTTATGATAGTTTTCAAAGCTGTCTCCTAGGAATCAAATGTTCATTGCTGCATCCATTAGGGGTGGAGCAGTAGACCTGACAAAGGGTTAGTCTGGGTCAGAAGGTCGGTCTGTACTGAGTGGTCAGCAGCTACCCCAATAGAAAGTGGATTCTGCCACATAGAGTGAATTAGATTATATGCTACCCAGTGGAGGACTGTAAAGGGTACAAGTTCCTGGATAAGTATTGATGTCTTGCTATGTAAACAAACACAACCATGCAATTAACAGATGCAGAGAGACTAGAAAAGCACATGCATCACTCATGTAAGATGCCAAGAACTCTACCATGAAAACCACAACTGATCACTAAATAAACACACAGAGGTCAGAAGAATAATTTTAAAAAACTAAGGGAACAGTTTAACCCATTGTGCCTCAAGCATTCTATAAGCTGCATGGAAAGCGACAAACTGTAACACAAGGAGATGGGACTTGACCAGTATGAAAGTTTATTAGTACAGACCTCCAGCCTATTACAAAAGGAAGTGCAAAAGATTTGTGAACTGGGACTTGACCAGTAATGTATAAGTGTATATGCATGCTTGCATGAAGATGCGCCTCTTTGTGTGCAAATACACGAAAGTATGAGTACATATGTGTGTGGGCAAGCTTTTCCACACATGTATTAATTTTTTGGGTTGTTGTAAAAAATACACAAGCAACCATGAGACTACCACCTCCCTCTGAGGTAGACAAGGAAAATCCTTGAACCTTTATCATGCCCATGCCACAACATTTCTACCAACGCCACTAGGTTTTTCATCAAAATTAGTTCTACACACATATCATGATCTCTGATTTGTACTTATTTTTAAATACACAGCTGAAAAATGTTTTGTCAAGAACTCAAGTAAATCTTGTAATGAGTATCAGTGATAACAAGAGCTGTGTGTGTTGTGGGGAAGTCCTATGAGTCACTATAGGAAACCCCCCACCCCCTCTCTGTCTGTCTGTCTGTCTGTCTCGTGTCTGTCTGTCTGTCTCATCTCTCTGTCTAGTCTCTCTCTGTCTCGTCTCTCTCTGTCTCGTCTCTCTGTCTCGTCTCTCTCTCTCCCTCTCTCTCTCTCTCTCTCTCTCTCTCTCTCTCTCTCTCTCTCTCTCTCTCTCTCTCTCTCTGTCTGTCTCTGTCTGTCTGTCTCTGTCTGTCTCTGTCTGTCTGTCTCTGTCTGTCTGTCTCATCTCTCTCTGTCTTGTCTCTCTCCCTCTCTCTCTCTCTCTCTCTCTCTCTCTCTCTCTCTCTCTCTCTCTCTCTCTCTCTCTCTCTCTGTCTGTCTGTCTGTCTGTCTGTCTGTCTGTCTGTCTGTCTGTCTGTCTGTCTGCCTCTCTCTCTCTCTCTCTCTCTCTCTCTCTCTCTCTCTCTCTCTCTCTCTCTCTCTCTCTCTCTCTCTCTCTCTCTGTCTGGTCTGTCTGTCTCTCTGTCTGGTCTGTCTGTGTCTCTGTCTGGTCTGTCTGTGTCTCTGTCTGGTCTGTCTGTGTCTCTGTCTGGTCTGTCTGTCTGTCTCTGTCTGGTCTGTCTGTGTCTCTGTCTGGTCTGTCTGTGTCTCTGTCTGGTCTGTCTGTCTGGTCTGTCTGTCTGGTCTGTCTGTCTGGTCTGTCTGTCTCTGTCTGGTCTGTCTGTCTGTGTCTCTGTCTGGACTGTCTGTGTCTCTGTCTGGTCTGTCTGTCTGGTCTGTCTGTCTCTGTCTGGTCTGTCTCTCTGTGTCTGTCTGTCTGTCTGTCTGTCTCTCTCTCTCTCTCTCTCTCTCTCTCTCTCTCTCTCTCTCTCTCTCTTGGTCTGTCTGTCTCTGGTCTGTCTGTCTGTTTCTCTCTGGTCTGTCTGCCTGTCTCTCTGTCTCTCTCTGGTCTGTCTCTCTGTCTCTCTCTGGTCTGTCTGTCTCTGTCTCTCTGTCTCTGTCTGTCTGTCTGTCTGTCTCTGTCTGTCTGTCTGTCTCTCTCTCTCTCTCTCTCTCTCTCTCTCTCTCTCTCTCTCTCTCCTGTTGTATTCATGATGGAGTTTCTAAAAACTGCATATACACACGATTAACAATTTTTTTTATTTTCAGACTGTTCACATGCAAAGGCTCTGGGGTACTCTGAGAATGGAACCTATGCTCTTTGGGCCAATGGTTCAACTCCAGCAAAGGTAAAGTCAATTTACTTATCAAATTATCAACCACTTGCTGCTTTCTGATGTAGGAGCTAAATTTTCAGGCTCACATATCATGCAAATTTTCCAAACACTCAAGGAGACTAACTTATGTGATGTTTCCAATTTACAAGTTGGCATTAGGGCATATGTTGACATAATTACACTATTGTACACATAATTACACTATTGTCACATTGCTTCAATCTATCAGACTGAAAAATCACAAAAATGAAATGAAGGCACCCTCACTATTGGTTTTATTGGTTTTACTGGTTTTACTTCAAGGGAATTTAGCTACATAAAGTGCAATGCCTCCTAACACTATGACCACAAGTGACAAATTCAACTGCTTTTTTCATGATTAAGGTGACGTGCGAGTTCTACGGAGACAATGCCTACACTGTGATTCTTCGCCGACAAAGTGGCAGTGTGAGCTTCTACAGGGGCTGGGCAGACTATGTCAATGGCTTTGGCTCCCCCTCTGGTGACTACTGGATAGGACTAAGCATGCTCAGCTACCTGACTAACACCCAGCGTAAGTATTGCAAATTTCCTCAAGTTTCCAGCCACGCAATGAAGCATCCATTGAGACATAGCAACAAACCGGAACATGTTGAAATGATGAAGTTAACATAACTTGAGTTTCATTTAAGCAACTAACTACCTAGTATCTTCTGGCAACTCCACACTGATCACTCATGCAAAAACAAATTTACTCTGACATAAATCAAGACCTGTCATGGACTTAAAAATTCACAGATCAAATGTCTTTATAATTGGAATGACTAGTGCCTTTAAGTCAATTTGCCATATACCAATCTCCTTCAATTCACTGGGTGATCTATTACTTCACATCCATACCCTTAACTCACTGGAGTCGTAGCTAAATATTGTGATCGTTCTCCGGGATCGTAAGTTTTTCATGCATTTTCAAAAATATAATAAAGATACAAAGGCATAAGATAACAATACAAATTATAAATCAAATGAAGGCTTGTTTTGTACTCTTTACATTCAAAGAATGATCTAAGGGATTAAAAATGCTAATTATGAATTACACACCATAGAATTGAGTGTGTACATGCACAAAAATGAAAAAGTAGAAAAATAATCAGTTCACTAGCTGTTATGGGAAGCTTACAAGCGCCTAGAAAATGAGAAACTTTAAATGTCAATATCCAAGTAATGCAAATGTGTATAAATATTTAGTACAGACAAATACAAGCAGATGGAGGCTAGCAATCAACCAAATCAAAATATTTGTTCATAGAATTGGAAGATCAAACGTTTTGCAGTATGCTTTCCCACTTTTTTGTCAACATACACACCACATGCACAAAGGTTACGATTTCCGATCATCAGTCGAAAATATATTCTAAAGGGAAGTAAATCTGCTATATAGGCTAACAAAATTAACCTCCCTTAGACCGTTATAGCGAAAGGGAGAAATTTGCAATTGCATCGCAAACAATCTCGCGATACGACTCTGGCAGGAGGATGCCTATCACAATATTTCTTGCGATACGACTCCAGTGAGTTAATTTTATTTTGCAAACTTGCAGGCCAGAATGTACTGACCATCAACATGCAAGACTGGGCTGGCCACAATGAGAATGTGCGATACAACCACTTCATTGTGTCCGATGCCAGCAACAACTACGCTCTCTTCGTCACTGGCTTCAGTGGCTCCATCGTAGATGACCTCTCCTACAACTCGGGAATGCAGTTTGCCACTTACGACCGCCCTGACAGAAACCAGTGTGCCACCTACCAGAAGGGGGGATGGTGGTACAACTATTGCACCTACACACTGCCCACTGGCATCTACTACAATGGAGGCAAGTACGTCCCCTCAGGCACCATGGCAGATGGAATCTTCTGGAACCACTGGCTTGGTGTGGACTACTCCCTCAAGTTCTTCCAGATGACCCTCTCTTCATCTTGAGCCACCCCAGCACCATCCTGTAATCATCAGGGTCTGCTCCAAGTGGCAGTCAATGCCACAGCAATGAAGAAAAAAATCAAAACACCCGAGTTTCAAATCTCTTGTATGCTCTAGGCATTTATTACCAATTCTTTGTTTCCTACAAATTTAGCATCTGTTATTGAAAAATAAATAAAGAAACCATGCCCATCCCAACAACCCATTTTCTTTCTTTATTTCTTCTTCTTCACCCAGAACTTTATTCATGAGATTTGTGCACCTCTGAAACTGAATTTCACAGCACTCCTAATGCACCATGAGCACTCATTACAACAGACTGGCTGGGAATGGGATTGGGGAGTTATTTCATGAATCCATGCAGAAATGTTAAAACCTAGTATTAATACTTCATAGTTCTCTAGTTCCATTGAGAAAGAGCTTTGAGTTTTCAAGTGTTCCAAGACTTCCACCAGGCTATCCAAGTAAACTGCAAATGTCTCACTTGTACAAAATTAGCCTCTACCAGAAAGAGATCTGGTTCCAAATAAAATGTCCTTTGTTACACATCCACATCTCCAAATATTCCAATATGGAGTTTCCCTGATGACCAACAAACGCATCCCACTTATATGAGAATTTTCTGACTAGATATTTCTGTGGACTCTTTTCTATTAGCATTAATGGCCTGCACAAGATGGCAGCAATTGTTTGTTGGTAGTGAAAATGAAATTATGCCGTCAAGCTTTTAAAATGATTAGTCCTTTCCCAGTAGCATCGCCATGTTGCATAACTCCATGATAAATGCTGAACAAAGAACATGCGAACCTCTCAAGTAGCGTGAGTACTGATGCCAAAACTACTTCCCAGATGCCAGTGTGTGAAGGATAGGGTCCCTATCCACCAGGAAGATTGTCCAGTCCCTTGGTGCTGGATGTCCCGTGGTTATTCAGTACAAGGCATGCTAACCCAAACTATCCGTGTTTGCAGCAGCAACTCTGCTTTTCTAAACACAGGGCAGTCTGCATTCCACTCCAACTCTATAAACGCACGTGTACACACACACACACACACACACACACACGCGTGCATGCCCCTGCATGTGCACTCATACACTACAAATCCTAAACTAAAAACAATTCTGCCCACCAAAAGACTGATAAGCTAGCTAGAGATACTGGTCCACCAACATAGCTTTCCAGCTCATTGAGTCATGCAATCAACAATGCATAAGGTGCCGCCAATGCTTGGACCAATGTGCAACTTTCTGGTTGTGTAAAATACTTGGGTCTACACATAAACAACCAACTGTATCTCAAACCACATAAGCCATGTTATATCGGCTGCTCATTAGCGGCTGCATCAGATCAGCAATAGAAGGTGTCTCACCAGGAAATCTATCGCAACACTAGCAGAAACACATGTTCTATCTCTTCCTGACTACTGCAACAGCAAATTTAAAGGAGTCACTCGGGGACAACATCAACTGCAACATCATCATCATCAACTGCAGCGTCATCCGAACATCGCCACCAGGATTGTCATACGCCCTTTCTTGAATGGTTCATTTGACAATTTTGAGAAGCTTTCTCTGGCTTCCAGTGTCAAATCAAGTACGAAGTTCTCTGCACAGTATTAAAGTGTATCTGGTGTGGAGCCCCTGCCTACCCCAAAGTGCTGCTGGAAGTTTGAAACTACCAAGGACCTCGAAACCCTCCACACAAACCTCCTAAACATCCCAAATAGACAGTAGAATGACTGGCCATTGGTCATTTTCCTTCAGAATCCAAGTTCTCAGAAAAGCATCCAAGAACTGCTTAGGAAGTCTTAAAATCTTACTAACTTAAAAGAAAGGACTTGAGCGTGCCTGTATCATAGCGTTTGGTGCAAGTTTTGCACGATTTAGGAAGATGCACACGCATACATGCGTGACCCTGAGCATGAAGCAGATGTGAATAACAGTATTAAACTCTCTCTCTCTCTCTCTCTCTCTCTCTCTCTCTCTCTCTCCTCTCTCTCTCTCTCTCTCTCTCTCTCTCTCTCTCTCTCTCTCTCTCTTCTCTCTCTCCTCTCTCTCTCCTCTCTCTCTCTCTCTCTCTTCTCTCTCTCTTCTCTCTCCTCTCTCTCTCTCTCTCTCTCTCTCTCTCTCTCTCTCTCTCTCTCTCTCTCTCTCTCTCTCACACACACACACACACACACACACACACACACACACAAGGCTACAGAAACAAAATGCTTGATTTCTAATTATTGAGCAACCAAACTTTTAAAAACTTACCAGCTATTTCATTGGAATATTCATCAGCATCATCATAGATGAAGTCAATATCTGGCACTTCACTCATTGTCTGAAGTCACATTAAGTAAAATCAGAATGAGGATAAATTGAGGCAAAGATACATATATTACAGTGCACACCATGTGAGAGACCACAGAGAAACCATTGCAACAGCTAGAAGGTCTCAAGTGGTCTGCTACACACAAGCAGGAATGCAGAGCATGCACACATACACACACACAAGCACACACATTAGGGCATGCAAATACATTCATATACCCTGACAATTTCCAATAGAATAGATACATGTATCCTCCCAAGGGAAACCAATCACTATGTCACACAAGTCTTCATTCATTTTGACAGGATAAAGGAACCTAGTCTCTAACTGAAAAACTTTATATCAGGTGCATATATATGTCAAACTTCTCATGAATATGACATTTAAGTAGTTAAAGTGAACTGCAACAGCAAACAATCTCCGAAAGAAATTATCAAAATAAGATAAATGTCTGACGGAATTAAAGAACCATGCATGAGCTCCTCTTTCATAGTTTCAAGAGAACAACATTGCTTGATCTTCTTTAGAAAATAACTACTACAGGTCTACAACCTGCAATCATTTGCAGCACTAACAAAAATATACATGACGATCGCCAGAGCATTTCTGAACGCCAGTTGGGAAATTAAAAAAAAGACGAGCTAGTACTACTCGCGTAGGAGATATTCATAATGTTGTGTTAACTACCTTCCTGTGACTGACGCCCCACCGTGTAACAGTAAAATTCGCAATTGTATCTAGGTATTGTGTAAAAGGTTCGTTTCAACCACCATCTATTCATCTTACCTTCATCTGCATCATCGTGGTGCGTGTTGTATTGAAACCCTACATCATATGCACAAGCACTGAAGCACTGACCGTGAGTTGTGTTCTCAACGAATCGTGCCTTGAAATTGAATAGTTTCATCATCGATCATTTTGAATAAATCGGGGAAGATATCCCATCTGCAGTCTTAATAACCATTTCCGATTGGATTTTTAATTTTGGATTAGACACCAGTGCATTGCGTGAATACACCATTTTCACTGAGCTCGACTTAGCAGGCAACGATGTTGAATGGAAAAGCTTGTCAACAATCATTTCAATGCTAACAGTCAGGAACCAAACGTAACTAATCACGGCAAAATAGCAGTAATCAAAAAGTGAACATCACAAGATATGATGACGATATTCTAATTGCGACTACCTACCTCAGAATCTCGTCGCTGACGACGCAGAAGTTCTCTTAATTTTGGAACTCCTTTTCGGCCGGCTATACCAGCTTCCATTTTCTGCCATAAAATGAGCAGCGCCGCTGTTCCAGTTATCTCCCCTGCTCGAAGTGATGAGTACAACAATAATTGCCAGAGAAATGGTTGAAAATCATCGAAATCTGCAGAAAGTGTATTTAAATTGTTTTTACTAACATATAATTTACTTCGAAAATCGTTCCTAGATCGTTTATCATCGTAGCGACCCTAATTCAAGTCTTTGGCTATGCTCATCAATCCTGCCAGTCCTGCATCATTGTCGATTGTGAACTTGGTTGCTCGTTTTGCTCCTCTCAAAAAGGAGAAACTAAACACTGCCTCTGCGTGTCATACTTATTCTCCATTGGCACACACGGCCACAGCATTCGAATGTCTGCCGTATTTGTGTCAAAATGGTACCACACAATGGGTAGGAAGAAATACATTTTGATCTCCCACAGGGTGAGACACCATATTTCCTCCTATCCAAATGTTGCTTGCTGAAGGGAAAAAAGAGCACTTTGTCAGTGCTGAGTGAGATCATGTAATTTGGGCATCTGGTAAATTCAAAATAATTAAACGTGTGACCATGCTTGCAGAAGCATCAAGCTTGTGATTCATGCCGACATCCCATTGAACCTTTGCGAGACCCTCATTCAGTAGTTGTCCAGAAGTCAGCATGTGACCAGTATCATTCAAGTGTCAAGCTTTTTCAGGCATATAGCAATCATGGACACACCCGATTCCTTTGAAACATGAGAAATGAATAGGTGAATGCATTATTCAAATGTTCTTTCCTTAACTGTACAATCACTAGTGAGATGAATAACACCACCTGCATTGACACTTAATAAATATGTAAACCTGATAATGGCTGGCATTTTGCCTGTAGTTGTCATCAAGCTAATGAAGTGCATCTGTATTAAGTAAAGTTTCTGAATGGATGCCATAGCTATGTTTTGGACAACATGTCTGAAGACAGCGCTGGCAGTAATTTTCATCATGTGCTACCCAGCTTGACAGTAACATTACATTGCTGTATTCACTCATGTAAGTCAAAAGCTATAGACCAGCCTGTTTGTGGAATCTCCGACTCCAGCACAAGAATGAATCTAATAACAAAAGAGGCAACACCATTGTAAAGCTTGTAACAAAATCTTTAATATTTCCACATTTGATTCTTTTTTCGTGCAGGACATGACATTTGTTATGTAGTGGAAAGGATTACTATATACAGCATCTGAACACGCCCTCTCCATTTATGCACATACAGACTCTCAGGCACTCAAAATATCTCATAATCCAAGCACTCTCCATTTTTGTAAAATGATATGCAATACAAATGCTGGTCGGCTCATTTTGACGCAGAAATAAACAAATAAAACCATTTTCCCCAGCAATTCCAAGAGACTGCCTTGCTCAAAACAAAGCTGACAGGATTCAAAATGTTATGGATCTAGAACAAGTAGAATTGCAAGACTAAAGGACACTTTTAAAAAAATATAGCTTGTTGAGGATGTGTGAGGAGTACTAGATCAATTAAATTCGTGAGAATAAACAAGACTGCATTCCCAAATGATCTTACCTACTGCTCTGTCAGGAACATGAGATTTAAGATTTCTGTGTTGGAATATTTCAGGCTACTGCAATACTTTAATATCATTCACAATAGACAGCAAAAACAGATGCACATAAAATGAAAGCAATGCAATGAAAAGGAATGGCTCATCACAAAACACGGAACCTTCCTGACAGGCTACTTCCCGCTGTGCTCTCCATACACTTGCCATGTTAAGCCGGGGTCTAACAAAGGGGTTTTCAACAAGACATTCTCCTCTTCATGTTGAACCTACCACTGGCTATGGAGCTCTGGCAATCTCTTCCATCAGTTGACCAAAGGCAGTACTGGAGCCACCAAGGTTTGTCTGTAGCCTTGGCCAAACCACAGGGACACATGGCCCCATGTTACCTCAGTCTCAGTGTTCTACAACCGACTTCCAAGCATAACTCTGATCTTTTCAGAATTTCATGAAACAAGAGACAGCCCACTGCTCTGATCAGGTCTATCAGCTACCTAACACTCTTTTTTTTCTTGTTCCTTTTTAGGATTTCCAGTGGAATGCCACAACAGATTTATATAAGAAAGTGAACATGCTGAAAAAACTATGCTTTGTCTGATGCTGCACTACCTCCCTCTCAACACAAGATCTCTCAGAAACATTTCACAAAGCAAGGAATAGCATGGTTTAGAAAACAGTATTCAGTCTAATCATATGTTTCTAAATGCAAAAAGCCTCAGAATGCAAAAAGCCTCAGAGTAGGCAGAACAGAAACGTATTTCACACAGTTCAGTGACGGGAAAGACACAAAAATAAACAGCTGGACCCAAAGTGTAGGAAGTAGCTTAGAGAGTCAGGAGACAGACACTTTCGAGATGTATGAAAAAACACATAGTCTTGTGCAGTCTCACTATGTATGTATCTAGGTGGCCAACCTCATGTTTCTAGTTTATTCAATTCTCACTGATTTGGTTGTAGATGGCCACTGATGACCTTGGCAACCCCAAACTCTCTTGAAGTTCTTGCAATAAAGTATATTGTATGTCTCTACAAAACACTTCTGTGGTGTGAATAGATTTGACAGTTGGAACTTGTCGGTAGTATTGAGCTACTAGTCCTTTGTCCTCTTGAGCCTGAAGACATTGACAAAATCTTCCCATGAACACATTTGTGCCTCCCCACTTCAGATCAACACCTGCAGCACATAAAAATATAATAATGATTTTTAAAAATTCAACGAAATTAAATTCTGGAGAGAAATAAAATGTGCATAAAGGTTCCAACCCCCACGAAGAAGAAAACAACATAAACTACTAAATTTAATCAATTTATACATACACTCACACTTACTCACATGTTCATACTTTGTCAACTTGTCATTCCATAATATACAGTTTTAGCTGCAGCCAGCATGAAGACTGCAATGTCTCCAGTGGCTCTAGCACCTCAGAGAGGCCATGTCATCCCAGAACTCCCAGGCTCCTGGCAGCACAGGATTCAAGAGGCCTGGGAGCACTGCATGGCCCTCTATATGAAAGTCAGTTATGGGATGAAGAGGGTCAACTCATCCAGTGGGTTGAGTAGCTTGTGTCATGAAAAAGTCCCTTGTCCACGAGTACATGGCTGTCAGTTGGAAACATGAATGGTGAAATGATGAAGCAAGGACTGTGTTACACTGAGGAGGACAGTAGGCAAGCACCAATTTTAGTTGGAAGTTTGCGGGTGTGCATGAAAGAGTATTCTTCTAGGCCTGTAGCCTGATCTATGACATACTTTTTTTTGCAGGGCAGCTGGAGGCTACAGACAAGTAATGGCTGCTTGTATGTGATGCAAAAACAGCCAAGATTCTCATTCAATAAAGTAGAAAATAGTATCAATATACTGCACTGAGTTGTTGTTTAGTGCAATTGTTACACAAAGCACAACAGTCTGAGCAGTTGAAACTGTAGACAGTGGGCAAACTGCAGTGTACCAGAGCCAGTGGTCTGCTGCATGATAGTGACAGGCAGCATAGAGATGGCTCCTGAGTGAAAGACCAGTCTGATCTTCCAAGGAGAGACTGATCTGGTGTACAGCATCAAGTAGTCCCAAGTAGGCTGGAACGAGAGGCTCGTCATGTGACCGAAGGAAATATGTAGCCTGCGATAAGTAGTGAGACCTGTAATGCACTATGAATGAACTCAGCCATGGGATGCAGCAGTCTGGAATGTGGTGGCATGAGCAACACACTAAGGCAGAGTGAGAAATACATTGTGTGATGAAGTGAGTAGATTGGCTTGTAATGGGGTGTCTTTTCTGAGATGGAGTAAGGAATCATTTACTACACTGATGTTGCTTGTGAAAAGATGGAGCAAATTAACTTTTCAGAGAAGAGTCAAGTTAATTCATTTTGCCATTGTGTAATCTGCAGTCTTTGGAAAGTCAACCAGATAGTAATCTTTTCATGCCTGCCATGGGACGAAAGGAGTTTAGTTGGTAGCATCATTTGAAAAGTATGCCATTTTATGGATTGCCTGAGACAGTGAATTGAGTAGAGTTCATTCAGGAATGAGCCAGCCAGTCTCATGAGAGACCAGGAGGATCAGCAAGGACTTGGAATGAGGAGTGGGTCTTGTGGATGACTGGATGGTCACTCAAGTCCCAGTGGAATGGACAGTGTGTGATGAGGGTGAAGCCCTAGGCAAGAGGAGCCGTTCGTCATGTTCTGGAGTGATTGGAAGCAATAATCTCCAGGGAGCCAGAGGCATCAGCCCCAATGTCTGCCTTGTGGTGAACTGCAGGATGCAGGGCCACCTGGATGCCGTGTCCACCACCATTGTCCATCTGTGTGGCCAGGTTCACGTTGGCCCCCACTATCTGGTACAGAGACACTGGGATTGTCACCATGCCTGCAACAAAGTGCAAAATCATTTTCACAACACAGTTTAACCCCTTGTCTACACACTCACACACACACACACACACACACACACACACACACACACACACACACACACACACACACATATACACAAGAGGTATTTGCATTTAGCCATCGCAGCGACAAAATATGAAGTTAGTCTTAACAAGAAAAGCTAGTTGCAGGTGCTTTTGATCAAACTGTGCATAAAGGGAAAGTCATTACTTACAGACTAAAAACATCACAATTCTTCAAGTCACTTCCAGGTGTAAAAATCAAGAAAATACTTGCAAGTACTCAAAGTGCAAAACTTACCTGTCCCATCATGTCCATGAATGGAGTCTGTGGTAAAGACAATGTGGCCATCTTGGTTGATGGTAGCAGAGCCAGAAATGTTTCCCCCAGAGTGGTTGAGATCAATGCCAGTGATCCCATCATGCTGTGAGCTGGCAACATCTGCTAGGGTCTGCACTGCTGCCGTTGCCTCATGGTGATCAGCAGAAACCTGCAGAGATAGAAAAACAATATCTGTGATACATGGCATGGAAATAAGGAAAAGACAAGAATGACTTGTGATACAGGCCCTGGAAAATAAACTTCTGGTGCACTGTGCCAAGAAAAAGGTATAATGACATAGAGAATGGGACAGAAAAATAAATGGAATTATTGAATTCACATTATTAAATTTAAAAAAAAACGAAAGGAAGGGAAGGGGAGAGTTGAAGAGAAGGAGGGATGGGAAGGGGAAAAGGAGCAGAGGGGGAAAGGGTAGAAGACAGGAGAGGGTAGAGGGGGAGAGAAGGTGGAGGGAAATAGAGGGTAGAGGGTAGGGAAGGTGCAAGCGGATGCATGGATAATTACATTGATGGACATGATGGAGGCATGCATGGATGGGTGCATGTAAGCATGGATACATGCATGCATGCATGCAAGATTAAATACATGGACTGATGGATGGTCCAACAGTGACAAAGTGACAGAGAATGAGAGACTCACTGCTTGCACCACAGTGGCCTGGGTGCCATCAGCCAGGGTGACAACAGCATTGCCGTTGGCACCAGTGTCGATCTGGATGACGGAGATGGTGCCATCAGGATTGTTGATTGTCTGCACCATAGTTCCACCATAGCCACCCTGACTGCTGTCCTCAAACACCTGCAAGAGGTCCTCCCGACCATGGTGCTTGTAGCAGTTCTTGACAATAGTTCTCAGGGCCTCAGTCCATGATACCTGACAGAAACCCATGACATGAACTGCAGATGCAACATGATGTGAGTACCATGATTCACATTCATTTTTCTAGATAAAATGTACAGCATAAACAGTAGGTGAAATATGATATTAGTAATGAGATCTGAATCAAAATTCAAAACCTTCATATTCATCAATAACAACATATCACTCTGGGATAAAAATCTTCTGTCTTCCAAGTATGTAAACAGGCAAAGACATTGTTTTCTTTTCTTCAATTCCGTATGCAGCGAATCAGGCACTTCAATGCTATGACATACCTTCTGCTTCTCATCTTCACTTCGAGCGTCACTTCTAACGTTGGCCCAGGGCAGGTCTTCAGGCCACCAGATAGGCCTGCACTCATTCTTGCCCCAGCCTGGCTTTCCCCTTCCGGTGGAGTACTTCAGCATTAGGGGGATGAACGCACGCAGCTGGGCCTGCACAAAAACCAAACACATACATGTGGACACCAAACCAAATGAGGCACAGCTACAAGATGAGGGACTTTTCACACATTCATGCTGTGTGACTTTGAGACCACAGGAGAGCCTCTCCAATCACTATGATTGTGCTTGTAACACCTAAGCATAGTCTAACAAAATGTTTTGCTACTAAGATTAGATTAATTGTCATCAAGACAAAGGAAACTGCATTATTCATTACTTGTAACTGTAAGCTTACTGGTAAAAAACATCATAAACATTATTATACTGAAACAGGAAAATCACATCAACTTTTGATCCCATGGAGCCCAGTGTTTCAACAAGTTGCCATTATCTCCTTCAAGTATGTTTTGTATTAAACTCTGCCAAACAAAAACTGTTTCCAGGTCAACATGGTTTCAGCCCACCATGATGAACTCTTCCTTCCTAATCATCACCACCTTGCTTCTGTTAAAGAAATGATAACACAATGGCATGAAGGCTGCAGCAAAAATATTATAGGAAAACACACACACACACACACACACACACAAATGCACAAACACACACCACATAATCACACACACAAATACAGTCACGCACACACAAAAGCATGCAATCATGTACACATGCACATACACACACATACATACACACACACACACACACACAGAGTAGTCTACTCCACATTTATCGTTTGTAAAGCTTCAAGCAACATAACGGTCTGGCACCTCTATCATGCTCACCTGAGTCATCTTGTCCACAGGAGTGGGTATGCCATCAATGGACAGGGGAGGTAACTCGGGCATTCCATTCGAATCGGCAGGGGGTGGAGCCTGAGCTGCAAGAGCGGCCTCAAGGTCCTGCATCACTATGCCTCGGCAGTTTCGTATCTGTAGGTCAAAGCAAAGGTGAAGATAAAGCTATGGATTTTACATATCAACTTCTCATCCATATCTGGTGCTCAAAGCACTTCACAATCTACCCCCAACAGTTACCATCAAAGGCCTTGCTCATAGATGGTACAGGTATAAAGGTAAAGGTAAAGTTGTGATTTTATATAGAAACTTATCACCCATGTCTGGGTCTCAAACTGGTTTACACTTTGCCCCCTGATCACATGACTGCTTGATCAATCTGTCAATGGCATCTGACAACAAACAGTCATAGACAGACAGAGATGCACACAATCAAGCTCCAGCACCAGCGCCACTCCCTGGAGAGTATGCCAACCTGCTGCTGGCCCATGGCTGCATAGAGGGGTCAATTGCTCTATAATGTAACATTGCTGCCGTCAGATGGTAGATTTCTAAGGATTTGTAATCCTACAATATACAAGACTACAGTTTCTCTTCAGGTTCTCACAACATGCCTCGGTGTAAAGATAGCAGGTATACAATATTCAATCTGTGTACATGACATGACAATTTATTTTCTTCAGTCAGGCACAGAAGTCACTTTAAAAGGTACAAGCTCACCACACTCTCCAAAGGCTGGGACCCGAAGACTTTGAAAGACTGCATGGACTGTGAGGTCTTGCCAGGCATGCAGCACAGGACTATGGCCTGCTGTCCTACTCTGGTTGTGTACTCCTCTATGGTTGCTTTCAGTTTCCTTCAACAGACACCAGCCACAACTCAGGTCTCAGCATTTCATCACATGCACAGTGACAGGTTGAGAGAGACAGAAAAAAAGGCATACCAAAACAAACTCTGTCCAGGAATGTGTTGGGGGTGGAGAGACTGGGTGGTGATGAAGAGAAGACACATGTGCATGCACACACACACACACACACACACACACACACACACACACACACACACACACACACACACACACAAACACAACAAAAAGGTGGTGGATGGGAAGAAATCATTAAAAACAAATAGGTGATGTGAAGAACAGAAGGGAAAGTGCATGGCTGCTTTCTGACAGTATCTCCTACTGCTCATTATCATCAGGTCAAACATGAAAGTCAACAAGGTGACCCCATCAACAGAGAAGATACACACCTAAGCAGTCTGGTTTGCTGTCGTTTGCGGTTGGAAGGGTTAGTTTCGAAGTGGTGGGGTCTTTTCCTCTTCTTTCCCGTGGCAACGGCAGCAGCAGCCGCTATGCCAACAGGTCCGGATGCTGCCAGTTGGTGAGTCACATCATCTCCCACAGACTCAGAGAGGAGGTCAGAGGGGTCAAAAGAGCCGCTCTCAGGAGAGCTGGGCTCACTCATCCCATCACTCATCATCTCAGCACCTAGGTGCGGAGTATTCATGCCTATTGAGTTCATCTTGAAGACACTGTCTACACACTGTTGCAGTGTCAGTCACTACCTTGAGGTCCTGTCACAACAGCTCAAGAGAATCTGCCACTGCATCTGAAACACAAGGAGACATTCTTTGTTCAAATTCTTCTCCAAGTAAATGAACATTTCTCACAACCATTTTCATTTGCCATGAAATAATAATCTACTGCCATTCCAGCAGAGATCAAGCAAAGCAAAAAGCAGACACTGAATGAGCAGTCTCTGGAAAACATACATACCCCAAAACTAAGTTAATTTCAAAAGATATATCATGGCTGCGAGTGCGACTTGACAGTCCTGTGCTATTTAGGGCACAAATGGCAGAGCCTGTGAAGGAGTTTTGTACATCATGCACTTAGGCCTTTGGAAAGGGAAGATGAAGTGGTGACTTGGGGAGTAGATTTTATTTTTATAGACTCTTGCTGCCTTCTTTTTCAGCTTGTGGGTAAACAAATGTCCATACTCTTGGGGTGATGGTAGCAATTTCACAGACAGACCAAGCCACTTACTGCGGAAAAGACTTAACATGTAATTTAGAACCTATGTATGCCAAGGTAACAGGCCATGAGCCAGTGACTTTTTTTGTCTTCAAATTTTAAGGCAGCACAGGTATAAAATAAAACTCTTGAAGCTTTCAGTGGTTTACAGCTAATAATAGCAAAATCTGATAGAGACTGCAATGAAAGTCACTGCTACTTTAGCTCTTGAAAGCACAGCCAAAGTAACAGACACTGAACAGGGTTATCACCAGCTATTTAAATAGGAGGAACTGTAGGGGCTTAATTCAAGAAGTCAATAATGATCTCTTCTGTCTTTCTGGTGTTCAGAGATCAGTTCAGTTCAGTCTCTTAACCCTGAGATGGGTTGTTGAGGCACCACTGATGACTTTCGAACAATCTTCCTCCATCGATCTCTATCCTCTGTGGCTCGCTGTGAGTCAGCAAAGGCCAAGCCTGTCCACTCTTTGATGTTGTCTTCCCACCTCTTTCTCTGCCTGCCTCTCCTTCTCCCATCTGGTACGGTACCTTGCAGGATGGTCTTGGCCAGCCCACCTCCTCTTGACACGTGACCGTACTACTTCAGCTTTCTGCTTTTTATGATTGAGAGCAGGTCTTCATACTGTTCAATTGCTCTCCTGATCCTGTTGCTGACTTCCTCATTCGTGACATGGTCTTTATATGAGATGTTCAGAATCTTGCGATAGCATCTCATTTCCAGGGCTTGTATCCGTCTCTGTAGTTCAGATGTGAGTGTCCAGGACTCGCATGCATACAAGAATACAGAGATGGCCAGCATGCGCCAGTGATATTTCTGTCACGCCATATTGGCTTCAACTTTGCCAATGCTGCTGTTATTTGTGCTATCCTGGACAGTATCTCTAGTTTGGACCCTTCATCAGTCACGAAAGATCCCAGGTATTTGAAGTTGTTCACAACTTCCAGTTTTTGGCCCTTCACTTTGATTTCCATTTTGAAGCCCCGAGGATTGTTTGTCATCACCTTGGTCTTCTCAGCGCTTATCTCCATTCCATATGCCTGTGAGGTCTTGTCCAGGTGCTCGACAAGACTAGTCAGCTCCTCTTCACTTCCTGCTAATCCATCAATTTAACAAATGTTTTTGAGTTTCCTCACAAGTTCAGTATAGGATCTTTGGCAATTCTTACTAAGTTTTCATAGTCTGGTTGTAGAAAGAGGAGAGTGGGATGGATGGATGGTGTTTTACGATCTATAAGCATTTGTAGGCTATATAAGGCCATTAACTGATTAAGCATGAAAATCACTAGAACAGTTTAGAGTAAACGCAAATCAAGTCACAGTGTCCCTAGTTATTTGCCTCTTAGTCTTACAAATCTTGTAGGGAGGCTTGGTGGGTCAATTCTTACCCCGTACCCACAGGGGGAGGGGAGAGGGAGGGGAGAGAGGGAGGGGAGAGAGAGAAAGAGAGAACAAACTCTTTATTGTATAGGCCTTCGGCCCAGTACAAGGACTCAGTATCACGAGTATAAATATCACATTTCACGATGTAGACCTCCTTCTCTTAAACGCATAAAGTAAGTATGAGCTCACATACCTTATTCTCTCTCGAGAAAGAAAGAAAGAAAGAGAGAGAGAGAGAGAGAGAGAGAGAGAGAGAGAGCGCGCGCGCGAGAGAGAGAGAGAGAGGAGAGAGAGAGAGAGAGAGAGAGAGAGAGAGAGAGAGAGAGAGAGAGAGAGAGAGAGAGAGAAGGTTTCATGAGGTGGCTACAGATAACAGATGGCCCTCAAGAAACCACCTTCATGTACATATATATCAATAATCAAGATGATCGAAAAGATCACTGTGAATGTGATGATCAGGAGATGCATTACATTGAAAATCAAGATGATCAGGAAGTGCATTACATGGGTAATTGTCATGATGAGAAAGTTTTGAAATAACATGAGTCCCTGAATGGCAGTATAATAGCACACAGCACCAACCACTTCAACAATGAATGGACAAAAACACAGACACACAAGCGGTGATCAATTCATATTTATCTTGTTTTGTGCACGTCAAATAAAAACTTAATTCTTTTTTATTGTTTTTTTTCGTGTGTGTGTGTGTGTGTGTGTGTGTGGGGGGGGGGGGTGGGGGTGAGTGTGTGTGTGTGTGTGTGTGTGTGTGTGTGTGTGTGTGTGTGTGTGTGTGTGTGTGTGTGTGTGTGCAAAGTTTACTAAACTCTAAAGTGATCCCCTTTTTTCCTTCTCATAGTCATACCTTTTAAATTGTTTTGAAGGCGTGTACTCCATTCTGTAAAATTGCCTACTTTGAAAATGATTATGCACTATCTGAATATTATTTTATCGTCCGCTACTAATAATGTAATATTAATATATTTTTAAAAAAAAAACAGATGTTTCACTTTCAAACAGTCGCCCATATGCATAGTGACAGTCCATACGCTTCCTGAATCCACGATTCTTGGTCCAAATGTTTGTCCAGAATCATGAGCATATCCATCATTTGTACCGGTACGCCAACACAGCTCAATGTGTGCGTAATGGTAGGGAGCAGATTCAGTTCACCAGCAAACCATTCTTTAGAACATGTGCAGTTTACTCACATGCGGCAAGCAGGATTTGAACGAAGCTTTTTTTTGCAAAAGATATTCACAGTATAGTGCGTGTAGGCAATGGTGCGCGGAGGTGGGCCCCGCATGTATTCGTCAAATGGTGTCAGAGACATTTCGTCTTTTCTCCTACATTTGGTAACCCATTCATGTCCAAGCGCGACGATCCCATGTAAAGAGGTAAACAATTTCCCTTGGAATGACTCCATTCTACCACGATGCGCAGAAGCTGAGCGAAGTAAACACGAATCAGTCAGAAACAGCATTTGCGACTGCGCTCTAGATCTCCTGCGCGCGCATTTCCCACATACACCATCTTCGACCATGCGGCATGCGCCATGCGCTCGTACCCATCGTGTTTGTACACTTCTGTCCCAGGCTATTACAAATGTTACGAGTTTGCGTCTTACGAGATTGCAGATGCCTCGTTCCTGAATTATTGTCAGGACAACTATCAATTGGAAACGGGGATTGTGCCGAGAGGAGAGGCCTCTCAACATCCTAAGAACTGCCGGAGCATCGTCTTCGACGAGGAATTTGTACCACGGGATGTTATGTTTCGATTTCGACCTGAAGACGTATTAAATCATTATTGCGCATCTTACTTACCGAAACTAGAGTCGACAGAGATCATCAGTTACACGGAAACTGAAAACATTTGACACCGTTGACTGAGCCAAAATGGCGGGCCGAATTTAGAAAGCGCCATCTATCGACACATAATTAGGAATTAGTTCAGTCTACTTGAACATACCATTTCACTCTAAACTGGCTTTCTGTGAAGCTCTCTCCCTATATTCGTGGTCAAAATTAAGCTTTGATTTACTTGACTGCGACCAATGGCAACTGTTCTCCGCAAATGGGAACCAAGTAACGCGTGCACAGCCTAGTAATATTTATAGTAGTAACAACTAACATTATAGCCAATATACAGTGTTCAAAAAAAGTAGAGGATATTGATATAAATGAGACTATAACCAAATTCCGTTTATAATCAGAGACTTGCTTTATTTCATTATGGATGCAACAGCATGTTAACAACATTTTCAAAGCAATCAACAACAAAATTAGTCACGTGACTTTTTACACGCTTCCCCTAATTAAAGCAGGGTGACATTTCAAAAATAACAAAAGTTCTGAAAGTCTCTAATAACCGGTTGGGCCTCCTTTAACGGTCAAACAGGCTGTACAGCGCCTCCTCATGCTGTTGATGTGCTGCCTGATGGTTGCTTGAGGAATTGCAGCCCATTCCTGCTGAAGGACAAGGGCCAGCTGCTGAAGGTTCTGGGGAGCTGGAACGACATCACGGACACGTCTCCCCAGAAAGTCCCACAGGTTTTCAATAGGGGACAGGTCGGAGGACATCGATGGCAGGGAATTGATCTGCCGTCTTTGCAGGTGATTCCTGACGACATTTGCTCGATGAGCTGGGGCATTGTCATCCTGCAAGATAAATCCCGGCCCATGGCGGCGTGCAAAGGGCACACGTGGATCAATGATGTTGTCCCGGTAGTAGGCACCATTGTCATTGCCCTGGCACACATGAAGGGGCGTTCTGCCAGTGCTGGTGATGCCACCCCACACCATAACGCTGCCCCTCCCAAAGCGGTGGTGAGCAATCATGTTGTCCTGATGATAACGGTCTCCACGATGCCTCCAAACCCGCACCCGGCCATCGTTGAAGTCCAGCTCGAATCTCGATTTGTCCGAAAACATCACGTCACGTCATTGGTGCCTGGTCCATCGTTGGTGGATGAGGCACCAGGCGCTTCTTGCTTGGCGATGGCGTGGTGTGAGAGGCAACACTATCCGCGGTCTAAAGGCGTTCACCTGAGCGTGGTGCAACCGGTTTCGGATGGTCTGGGCGGAGACTTGAACCCCTGCTACACGTTGGAGGTGTTGTCTCAACCGGGTAGCAATTTGAGTGTGATTTCGTTGAGCACGATTGGTGATGATCAAGTCTTGACGACGGGTGGTTATTCTTGATCGCCGCCACTTCTAGGCCTGTCGACAACTTCTCCGGTATTAAAGTAACGGTTCCACAGTCTGCTGATGAAAGACTGGGAAACACCAAGGTGTCTTGCCACGTTCACCTGCGTACTTCCGGTCTGTAGCATTCCGACTCCGACCCATCTTGGGTCTTCTCTTAGCCGCTGCATGATTTCAACTGAAGTATTAACTGACTGTGTGGCTAGAACACACTTGCCAGGAGTGAGTACAGTCAAAATTATTCGATTTGCACGTGTTTTTGACGCAGAAAACCTTGGTGTGAAAATGGGGCATTGACCCCAAACTGCCTTGCGTTAATTTACTTTTTTGCACTGAGCATCCAGGAACTAGGTCAATTGTGTGAAAATGTAGGGCGATGGTGTGGCTATCCATGACCATCAAT
Organism: Theodoxus fluviatilis; assembly: GCA_034096865.1. Taxonomy (NCBI): domain Eukaryota; kingdom Metazoa; phylum Mollusca; class Gastropoda; order Cycloneritida; family Neritidae; genus Theodoxus; species Theodoxus fluviatilis. The sequence continues at coordinate 81,437 of JAWQFJ010002513.1, read as the reverse complement.
AAATAATTCCTGCCTTTTAAGATTCATCTGATTTTTATGCTTCAAACTCAATATCCCCTACATTTTTTGAACACTGTAGGTTGAACACAGAACAGCTATAGCGCCTTATTGTAGCTTGTTTCACATCCGACGAGTGGCAGGCTAGTGTCAAAGAAATCAACATAGCCACAAAGGTTTTTTAAATAATCATCTTCACCGGAAGTTCCCTGTTGAAAAGAAAAAAGCTGATACCGGAACTATATCGCCCTGATTACGTTTTTGCTTAGTTAAAAAAATACTTAGTCACAACAAAGATCCTATATATATATATATATATATATATATATATATATATATATATATATATATATATATATATATATATATATATATATATATATATATATATATGTATATATATAGTGTCTTTGGTCACAATATGCATAATAGTGCTGGTGGAGTATTCAATCTTTCTCGAACCTAGATGCGAATGATTGGCTGTTGTTTCCAATAGTTACTCATATTGTAGACAAGTTAGAAGGGAAGGGAAGTTCCTGCATATGCGTATTGTTTTTGCTTTGGCACGTCGTAGACGTTGAACCACTGCTAATGCAGTCGTACAGAGGGGTGGGTGCATTGCACGTGGATGTTCACCAAGTATCATTCACGAACACGCATGGAAAGATTGACGACACATCGTTGCAACCAGTAAAATGCATGTATTGTCAAGATATTTAAATAAACCCATATTTTCTCGTCCCAGGGATAGAGCCCCCTTTGGGTTCGGGGTAAAAATAAACTCGCTGCGTCTCTCTATGCAATTCGTAAGAGGCGAATAACTACGGACACCGTGACTTGATTTGCGTTTACTCTCAAATTTTCTGGTGATTGTGCTTGATGGCCTTACATAGCCAACAATGGCCCTTAAACTCCATCCATCCATCCATCCATCCCAGGGATAGAACCACGTACGACATTGCGCCTCGCACATCGTCCAACCCCAAAGCATGCTCGCCCATCTCTGCCTGTCAAAGACATGGTTTCAACAAGCGAGTAGAGGCTGAGGGGATATAATTTTATACACGATCTTTAGTGTACTCATGCAAGAGGGGAGAGCCCTGAGGGGTGGGCTGCCAGGAACTGGTATATATGTAGACAAGTTGGAAGGGAAGGGAAGTTCCTGCAAATAATATTTGTTTTTGCATTTCGGCACGTCGTAGATTCAATTATCCCTCCAGGTTTACTGGAGGTCCTCACAGCTTTATCCCTCCAGGTTTACTGGAGGTCCTCACAGCTTTATCCCTCCAGGTTTACTGGAGGTCCTCACAGCTTTATCCCTCCAGGTTTACTGGAGGTCCTCACAGCTTTATCCCTCCAGGTTTACTGGAGGTCCTCACAGATTTATCTGTCTGTCAGTCTGTCAGTCCCGACTTAACGGCTGATATTTCAAAAACTACTGGACGGATTTCCTTGACATTTTGCACACTTACTGAAAGTTAGGTCCGATCAAAGATTATAGGTTACACAAAGATAGTTCATTAGCTCATTGTCGTGAGGATCGAGACACGTTGCGCCCCAAGCGGATGGTAGTATTGGTGAATCAAGGAAAGTTAATCACACCTCTTAGCGACATGTAAAACTTCTTGTTTATCGACGGTTTCTGATGCGTTCCGATCAAGTTTGTGAATACATTTACTGTGTAATGTGTAATAAAATGATTTGCTGCAATAATGGGGGTGTTTTGGCTTTGTTTTTTGTAGCAGGCGTTGTGAAATCCAACTCGACCTAGATCTACATGGTATGGTTTGAATGGGAACGATCTATTTTTCAATATTATCTAAGAATGCAAGCTTGTTTATCAACGTATACACCCCTGTGGAATATCTTTAGGAAATGCAAAGCAATACATACCTGTCAAGAAGGTGATATGCGGCCAGAAAATCATTCGATGAAGTGAATTCAGTTGCCGCTTCCGCAAAGATTTATTATTAGGATCAAGCGTTGCCCTGTGACCTGCATTTCGATTGTTATAAAGTAGGACCTTTCAATACCTTTTGATGCATTCAACATACAGCTTTGATAAATTAATGCTGTTCATGGCTTACATTTTCTTCGGATGGGTTTCTAGTATCCCAAAATATAGCTTTTTCAGCGCGAACTGGAGAGAGCTGCCGCCATTGAATTGTTCAAAGAGTAGACGTATACGCCATATCTACACGAACGCAGTCCTCTGATTGGTTCCCTGAATAGAATCCTCCAATCAGCAGGCAGCTTTCTTCGCCGTCTTGTCACTAAGCGGTGTGACTACACTTTCCTTGATTCACTCCTACTACCGTCCGCTAGGTGCAGCGTCTTGTAACTTTATATAGCAAAAGCTCGGCATGAGCTATCTTTGTGTAACCTATAATCTTTGGTCCGATTGAATGTATCAAATTTTCAGAATGAGGTTTGAAAAGAAAGTGACTTTTTTACGTTTTGGTGTTGCCAAGAAAACGCTACAACAGAGTCCGAATGCAAAATGTGTGACGTGATCATTTGACGTCGAATAACGTGACGTAATTTCCAGGAGAAAGAAGGATTTTTTATTTTAGATGCGGGTCGTTTCGTAGGGTTGGGGGAGGGTAGAAAAGGTACGAATCGACTAAATGAGGTACACAACGACCAGGGTACGAAACGTCCAGGGTACGAAATGTCCAGGATACGAAACGTCATGTATTCGCTTGGTTGTAGGGGATGCGCGTACGGGTTCGAATCCGCACAGAAGCTTTTTTTTGTGTTAATGTATGTATGGTATTCGAGAGAGAGAGAGAGAGCCACCCCACCCGTTGTTGTACACGTGAGAGGTTACGGGTTCGAACCTTACTTTTCCCCCCTCTTTTCTCGAGAGGTTTCGGGTTCGAACCCGATCTTTTTGTTGCTGTTGTTGTTGTTGTTGTTGTTGTTGTTGTTGCTGTTTTGATGTCAAAACCTGGAGGTTCAGCGCCAGCGGTTTTTATTAACCGTCTATGACGTGCCAAAGCAAAAACAAAGTATTTACAGGAACGTTCTTTTCCTTCCAACTTATCTACAATGTATACCAGTTCCTGGCAGCCCACCCCCCAGTGCTCTCGATCCCCTCTTGCGTGAGTACACGGTCAGCCCCTCAGCCTCTACTCGCTTGTTGAAACTATGTATTTGACAGGCGGAGATAGGCGATCATGCTTTGGGGTCGGACGGTGTGTGAGGGGCAGTGCCGTGATTCTACCCCTCAGACGGGAAATATATTGGTTAAGTTAAATATCATAGTCAATCATAATTTTTGTAAGCCTGGGCGCAAGGGTGTTATATGCACACTTTGCTGGAGTAGGCGACTGAAATTTTCGCCTAAATAGTACCTGGATGGGATTTTTATAATGTTTTTTTATATCTCGGCTTGATAGGAAATCATCGAAGAAGCGTTGTAAAAGACATCAACATTATGTAAATCGCTTTCGAATTCACAGACATATGGAATTTGATAAATCTAGGTAGTTGTTCCAAAGATTATAGGTTACACAAAGATAGTTCATGCCGAGCTTTTGCTCTTTGAAGTTACAAGACGCTCAAAATGCAGCGCCCCAAGCGGCTAGCACTGTGGGAGATGCCTATAGTCCGTTTCAACATTGCACATTTAAAATGGTGGACATAGTCTCGCTTCGCGCAGAAAAAGCTGAATTTGGGGACACTAGAAACCCCATCCAAAGAAAATGTAAACCATGAACAGCATTAATTTATCAAAGCTGTATGTTGAATGCATCAAAAGGTATTGAAAGGTCCTACTTTTTAACAATCAAAATGCAGGTCACTCGCAGAACCACGTGTGCACGGGTCGACGTGATCGCAACGTTTGGTGACCCTGTTCTCTCTGTGTTAAACATTATTCTTCTTCAAATCGGTCAAATAGTGACGTCACTCGTTCTTCAACCTTGGTAGTTGATGACGTTATCGGAAATTTTAGAATTAGGTCCATCGCACATCTGTTGCTAGGCCAAAATTCTAGTGACAATTTACTTGATCGAAATTCTTTCTGTTTACTTCTGAAAAGTTAGTGTGAATGTGTTTTGTGGTTCTGTGTTCACTAGGAGCCGTCTCCAGTTATACGGCTATACCTCCTGTATAGTTCTGAGTTGCTAAGGGACTAGCTTTAATCTTCTTCCATCAGGAGATAACTTTGCTGTGTTTAGGGTCTATTCTTTGGGAAAATCTTTGCCCTTGTTTAAATAGGTTAGCATAGGTTTCAGCCCCAGCTTAAAAATAGTTACCCGTTCTTTCCTAAAAAGGTGTTATAGGAAAAAGTAACCTTACATTACCCACCTTGCTTTGTCTCTTGGAAACCTGAAGTACGAAAGCTCTGGGCGTTTCTTTCTGTTGTTGCTACAGTTAATAGCGCTGCAGTGGTCACTCGCAAACCTGTGTTTTTCCGCCATGTTTGTGCGAAGTCTCCACTAAATCCTATAATCATGTGACTAAATACAGTGCAATGTTGAAACGGACTATAGGCATCTCCCACAGTGCTAGCCGCTTGGGGCGCAACGTGTCTCGATCCTCACGAGAATGAGCTAATGAACTATCTTTGTGTAACCTATAATCTTTGGTTGCTCGAAGTGTTACGCGAGATTTCGCATTTTCGAACTAGCCTCCACTTCTTACGTAAAACTTTTATTTTACAGCATAACATTTTAGTATTTGTTGAGACAGACACTCAACTACCTTTATGTTTTTGCTATGAAAGTTGCCAACAGTTACATTGATTAGAAACCTTCAGCCAAGGAAGGTGGCTCGTTTGAAACTGTTTCGGACTAGCTACTTTTTTCCACTTAAGACGTTTTATTGCATAATTATTAACATTTATTGGGTCGTATGTTTATCTATCTTCACGTTTTTGCTATGGACGATGGCTGATCGATTTTTAGATTGTCAGTCTGAGTCCCAACTCGCAGCATCACGCATCGAGCAGCGTACGTTGCGTTGCTTGGACGTGACGCTGCCCGCAAAGCATGCCTTTACAGATTTTGAAATTGTTGGACTTTTTCTGCGCCAAAATAAAAGCTTAGAAATCAACCCTATGTGCCTAAATTTATACTTTTTCGAGAAAATTGCGATATATTTTCGTAAAATCGAGTGTATCATCTGCTGAACTACTTTCTACAACAGATCGAGTTTATAACGTGCCAATTGTGCTCAAGGCGCGTACCCTACGCCATCGGTCGACGTATGGCGAGGTCGGTAGTCAATGGCGAAATTGCAGGCATTTTCAGCTGCCACCGTTGACAATCGAGTTGCCGTCGACTCTGGTGGCCAGCAGACGACCATTTAATCGTGTTTCTATTTTAATCAAACTTTGCACAATTGGGACTGATCGAGTGGCCACAGACGGGTTCACTGGGGTGAAACTAAAAATAATAGCAGCCGCCATTTTTGTAGGATAAGAACGGGATTGTAGTCATCTCGTGTCAATGGTAACACGCCACCACTTTTCCATCCTCCAACATGCAACACTTCTTCATCGTTTTCCGGCCAAACATCACGGGACAAAGTAAATCCTAGCAAAAGGACAATCAGTATTGGTCAATGAGTATATGCGCACCTTGTCGTTATCATTACCAAACAATCATTCATGTCGGTGAATTTATGGTCACCTCCCATCCCATGTTTTGTACGTTTGACCCTCCACCACGAAGAATGTAGGCCTATTGTATGATACTTGCCGACTTGTCACTAGGAACAGAAAAGCTGAACAGATGCACAAAGTCATCCTACAAATCCCAAATTGCCAATGCTCAGAAAGAGCATTCATTGTTCTTTAAAAATCACTATGCACCCCCCCCCCACCCCCCTTTCCAGTTCGGACTCTAAATAAGTGATATGAAAAGAAAAATGTCAAAATTGCGCAAATGATTAATGACCAAAAACAATCAAGTCTATGCAACGTGTGAAAATTTCGCCGCTGTCAAGTACCCATTCTCTGTGTTGTGGCATTTCTAAGGTTTCGGGGAATCATTTTCTACTTTGTCGGACCATTTTCTACATACTGGTACGCCAGAGTGCACAGAATGAGGTTTATATGGGTTATGATAGAGTGGAAACGATTACAAAACTCCAGAACATGTAAACATTTCGGCGATCTGGTTGTTATAGACATTTTCCCTAATCCTCTCGCGCTCTTTAATTTTGAAAACGTGAATTTCACCACCTGTCATTTTAGCCAGCCCATAATTCCCTAGTAAAAAGTTAGCCTATATGTATATATATATATATATATATATATATATATATATATATATATATAAATTGCTGCTATCCTGTCTTGTCACTTTGTCTGGTATGAATGAGTGCATGATTGTGCATGAATGTATAGGTGAACATCGATTGATGCACCTGTTGGTTAAACGTCTTTACGTGCCAACAAGAACGAAAGTTGTGATGTCTGTGGGATCTTCCCAGTATCCATGGTGTTTAGTGTACGTTAGCCTATATGGTAAACATGGTGCGGTGGAAGCTCCTTATAAAATATATGACTTTTTTGGTTACGTCATAGCCATTGAACCAACACTCACACAGAGGGGAAGCTGCATCATATATGTTCAACTTCTACATGCATATAGTCATACTCATTGCCGCACACACTGTGCAGGTGGGGTCGGCTCTCTATTGCGGAGGGCCGCTATTGCGGAGGGCCGCCATTGCAGGATTTTTTTGGTCAAAAATTCTTAAGGCCATTTTGATTCTTTTGTCCTAAAACGCCTAAAAAACCATATAATGTTTGTTACTTTAAAAAAAAAATCCCGCAATAGCGGCCCCCCGCAATAGAAAAAAAAGCGAAAACATTTATAAGTTAAAAAAGTAACAAAAATTTTATGTTTTTTTAGGCGTTTTAGGACAAAAGAATCAAACTTGTCTTAAGAATTTTTGTTACCAAAATAATCCCGCAATAGCGGCCCTCCGCAATAGCGGCCCCTCCCCGTGCAGGTTACAACACATAGTTATGACACATTGTAACAGCCGATAGGGAACCGCAATAAATTAATAATCCAGATATCTCACGTCCCAGGGATTGAACCACGGCACTGCACCTCGCACATAATCACGCCAAAGCTTGCTCGCATAAATCCGCCGGTGGAATGACCGAGTTGCATGACGTACGTGCACTTATGACACGCAGGAGGGGAGACTAACGGACATGGGGGCTGCCAGGAGCTGGTGATTTTCATAGTATTCATGGTGTTTAGGAATTACAGCTCCTTTCAGAAGGATTTTTTTGTGTGAGTTTGTTTTAGCACGTCATATAGACGTTGAACCAACACTTACACAGTCGATCACTCGTACAGAGGGAAAGGTGCATCATAGCTAGAAATTCACCTTGTGTACATATTCATACCCTTTCATGCACACACAGTTAGGGTTACAACACTATAGTAATGACACGAGGTAGCAATTTTTAATAGCCTATATATTTGATCACGTGCTACATTTAATTGAACCAAACTCCAAAGACGTTAGCTACCTAGAGTCTGTATAACGTCTTTGATTGGACCTTTCAAGCAGGTGGTACCAATACCTCAAAATGCAGCAGAGCAAGCGGAGAGCATAACAGAGAGATCGATATAGCAAATAATAAGCTGTAGATGTATAAAATATTTTATGAGATCCTGTGGAACGTCCAAACATAAGAACTGAGGAGATTATTTTATTAATGTGGTGGTCGGTGGTAAGGTTGGAGTCAAGTAAGACGCAGGGGCGAAGTCGAGTTACTTTCCACTCTTTATTGGCCGTTGGTACAAGTTCTTAGTAAGTCAACTTCTGGACCCGGGTGGTGAAATGTCTCTCTCACAGATGGGATGGGTCTGTCTCTCACCCTGATGTAATCGGGTCTCCCTCAGCAAGCACCGTAGCCTCTCTTTATCAGGAGGCATGCAAAGCAGAACCGGAAGGGTTTACTTCCGGGGGAAGGCTTTCAGACAAAGAACGGAAGTTCTTCTCTTCCGGTGGAAGAGGAGAGGGGGGTAGATGGAGAGAAACAGGGGAGAGGGCAGAGAGGTGAGTGGGTGGGTTTCCTACAACGACCGACCGGGCAGGGACCCACAGCTAGGGGAGCCAAGAACAATAGCCCAGGCAAGGACGGGGAGGGGGTAATTATGGAAAGTGGTTCATTAGCCGAAGATAGGAGGGAGGGAAAAGATAGCAGCGGAGATAATGAGTACAGCAGCGTAAAATACACTTGGTGATAGGTGCACCTATGACATGAACACAGTAGATGTAGGCCTACAATACACTCGGTGATGGTAATACCGTAATAGGTGCACCTCATCACACTCAACATGTATCATACCTGTCCCAGTTTTATACCCGAGACAATCCATTTTGCAGATCGAGTTTAATTGTTTTACGTAATATAAACTCTTTAATTCAGAATACCCTACATCGCACCGCAGTTCCATTTTTCGAGAGATCACCGTCGACTCTTTATTCAACACGTACTGACACCAGTCCAAGAAGTGTTGGGGCTCGGAAAATTTCGAAAAGAGTTGACTATTATGTGTTATCAGTTTTCAACTGGGAATCACAGCGCCGAGACCACCACATATCGCTGCATGGTAGGCTACAACCAAATCATATGCAAAAATGACTTGACAAGTGCATCTCGATTTGATTGCAAACATTCGGTGAGAAGTATGATCAGGTATACGCCGAGCACGTTTTCATATTTCCTGGATCTGTATTGTTCCCAATATTTAAGGTGTAGAAAGTCTACGCAGTTGCGAGGTTTTCACCTGCCGCCATACCAGGCCGAGGCAGGTCACCCGCGGAATAGACGGTGTCTTATCACATTGGGCTACCACGAAAAATGTTGAATGATGACGCGAACAATTTGGTTTTATTGTTTTGGTAATGATTGAGATTGAAATAGACACGTTTGCAGAATTCTGAAACAAAAAATCTCTCAAGAAAGGTATGTTTGATTCACATTAAGGGTAATGTTGGAAAAACACACATTAAAGGGATACATTTTATTTTCAGGTCCC